>CAMXCT020003473.1:0-36392 GCA_947184155.2 Cladocopium goreaui
TAGTATATACATACGTATATATATATATATATATCAATCTATATATATATATATTATAATATGTATATATATATATATACCAGTATATATTATAAATTATAACATGTATACACATGTTTGGAGCTTTGGAACATGTCCTACTGGATATCTGGTCATCTTTGGGGTCCCAGTTTTGAAAATGGACCAGTTTTGTCCCAGATGAACCACATTCCACCGGGGTCTGGGGAGATTCTTTTACTGGGTAGGGGGATCAAGGAACATTATAGAATATCTATATAATTATATACATCTATATTATACCAACATATACTGTACCAAGCACTTTTCGCACTGAGTCGCTTTAGTGTGTCATTCAATCCATTGCACCCCAAGCTCTGTCAAGAAGTCTATCCCACTCTCTTGCCATGCTATCCCCATGGCGGTTGGTTTCAACGAGCTTGATCCCGTTTCCATGGCCCTTCCCCGACCGGGGCGCCTCAATTGGGTATTGCTGCACCACGTCCAGCAAGGGATCTGGGTTCTCATCTGCCTGCTTGCTCTGGAATAACAAATGAGCCAAGATCTCAACTTCTGAGGCCCCCTCCAAGCGATTTTCCGCCATGCTTGAGAGTGATCAATTCGCGGAAATTGAGGAGAAACATGGGTGAAGAATCCGTGAGTCGAAGTCTTTGCAGAGATTTGGGTCTGGCTAAGCCATGTTGCACTGAAGTCGTCAAACGGTATGATCCCTCTGCAGGTCAGAAAGGTCAGAAGGTTTCCCCGAGGATACCAAAACATGGGGAGTTGACCAAAAAAAAATGACACTTTGACCATCAAGGATAGGGATCTCTCCAGCCAAGAGATGCGAATATCACCGGCAAGACTGCGGCCTAGAACCCTGTTTTTTCTTCATATTGGAGGCCTGGATCGCCATGTTTCAGCACTCCAAACTGCCAGCCGCAATTGTACCGTAACCAGGTCATAACCATTTACAGAAAATTGATCATTATTTTTGTTGCTGACCTCTTCACTTTCTTGCATCTAAAACTCCAAAACCATCCAAAACCATAATCATGCCGTTGGGAAAGTCTCAGTAGTTCCTTGGGTCCCCCAACAGGGAATATGGATACAACACCATACAACTATAGCTCGGAAGCATTTCCTCCGGAACCACCGCATAGACTTGGGTGGCCAAATGGTGGTTTCCTAAAATAGGGGTACCCCCAAATCATCCATTGATAAATGGTCCATGGTAAACCATCCAGCTATTGAGGTACCCCCCATGACTATGGAAACCTCCAAATGTGGATCGCCCGTCCCCACCCAACCTCTCGGTTGGTGCCATCGAAGAAGGACTGCATCCGTCTCTGCACAGAGCGAGTCAGTCTGCGGAGCACTGGCGGCATGGCGCCGGGCCGAAGAGATGCGCTGCTTTCTGCAGAATGGAATTTTGCTGAGAAACCGTGGTAAAACAAATCATAGAACAATATTATACAAGATTGACCTTTTAAAGAACTCGCAACAAGTGTTCAGTTCTCATGAATGATGCTCCGATCTCGATTTTTGTTGTTCATGTTGTTCGGGGGTTCCATGTTTTTTTTCTAGGGCAAGGCCATGTTGTTAATCCAGATATCTGCACTGACGTCGATGCCGTGTCTCTGCACTTATATAGATTCGCCCAGGGCAGCTCGAAGTGACAAGTGATAGTCGATGCATGGTAGGTATACTGTATGTACCATCTGGTTATTTAACATAGCCATGGAAAATCCCTTATAAATGGAGGTGTTAATGGGAAAATCATCTATAAATGGGCCATTTATACCATGGCTATGTTAAATAACAAGAGGGTATATGTAGTTGTGTCTCGGAAATTGAATTCACGAACTTCCATTCGTCTTAGGTGAGACGAATGGGCTCCCTAAAAACATGAGGTGACATCGCTATGTTGTGAACATCAGCAATACCAGGATAGCTTTGAGTGTGCTGAGCTCAGCATCACTGGGTCAGGATATGTCAGAATGATCAAGCCATATCAAGCCTTTTGGCGCAAACCGCCCCAGGCCATCCCCAGCCCCTTGAAGTCAACAAAGCTGCGAGCAACTCTTGGGGTCAGGCAACAGCGTGGCAACACTAAAAAAAACCTCTCTAAGTCAGCAGATGTGCCAACAATTTCTGAAGTCCAAAAGTGTTACAAGGTCCATAAGGTCCATTGCCAGTGGAATCCTAGATGCAGCAAAAATAGCTAGTGCGGTCAGTCTGTTTACGCTTCCAAACAGCCTCAAGAATTCAATTGTATAAACCATTCAAAAAATAAAAAGGCAGTCTTTCTTGGGGAATCCTCATAATTCACAAACGTCGTCCGATGAGGTCGCTACAATTCACACAGAATCTTGGCATCTTATGATTTTCACGCCGGTGGCAGGTGGCATACCCGTTGATTCTGGGCAAATTACAATATATATCAATATGTCACAAAGCTGAAATGTACCTGTTGGGAATAGTCGGAATAGTTCGTCCTCCGAATAACCATGGTTTACAGCGAGGTCATTGTGAGATATTGTGAGGTCGCCAATGTGTGATCCACCATCAGAAACCATTCCAAATCTGTGGCTTCTTATTGTGTATACCCTACGAAGTGATTGATAATTCGGGCTGTTTTATTGTGGATCCCACATTTTTATACATTTTTTCATATTTTTTCATTGTCCCAGACTGCATCATCCACACTTGCCCCGTCCTGATCGGGGCCGGCTCAGTGGTAAGTACCAAGCTGGCCCCACAGTGGCGGCAGTACTCCGAGTCCGCCAAGTTCCTGGATACAAAACGGAAGATGTAAACCCGCAACGAGCCTTAGCGAGGGATGATGTTAGCTGATGATTCCAGGATTATTCGCTGGCTAAAGAGAATAACATAATATAATCAACCAAACATGTTGACCGCTACAGTAGAATCTGCAGCCAAAGTGAGGGAGATGCAGCAACAGGGATACAAAACCAACAAAAGTTCGAATCATGTCAAATCAATAGGTTGGTTTAGTGGAAGAAATGCTGGAACCTTCTGGACCAAAGTATCATCCGTTGTTGGGATGCTCCAACCAAGTCTGGCAGACCTGGAAACACGTACTACTTGCTGCATTCACGACAAAGCGCAATGTTGTTTAACTACCACTCGCCTTGCATTTGTGCCTTGGTTTTGCAGATCACAAAACTGTTGCCCTCAAATTCAAGTGTATCTGATACTCAGTCATCCATTCATATGCAAACAGCAATAGACAACCTGCCATGAACTTTGATGGGCTTCGCTTCCACATTCATAGCTCCAATCATAGCTGGTGGTTTCAACCGGTCATGGAAATATCAGGGGATGGAGCTTAATTGACCCATTTCTTGGCTGAATCTTCGGTCCAGTGCTTCATCAAACTTTACCCCTTGGCCATAAATCGAGGTATACACCCAAATATCATAGTGTTGGATATGTGTAAGTATATAATAGTACATATAGATGCTACCTCCCCCCACCCATACCCCTATAGATATATATATATATACCAGAATATTCACGAACATCCCATATTTGCCGCGTAAGCCTCCGCTATACCCGAAATCGCTGGGCTTCCAAGCGTTCCGCCACAACTGGGACAAGGGGTCTGCGCCTGCCACAGCATGTACAAAGGGTCTTTGAACCACGATTCTTTGAAATCCAACAACAAATATGGATAAATATGTTGTATACTAAATGACTGTATACTTGAAGTTGCTTGGTGTGTGTATATATATAATATAAATACATACGAATACACACATTTGGTGTTACAATATTGATCAATATTGACTGTCTTCAAATAATTCAGGACGACCATTGGTGAATTGGTAAACTTCACAGTAACATGGTGCATGGCAAAAAAAAAACGTGATCGTTTTTTAAAAAAGGTGCATTGTAGCAATAGCAATCCAGTCAGTTGGGTAGATGTCTCGAATGATGATACGACCAGTGGATGCTTTTAAATAGCAATTTGCTACTCTAAATTTCCCAGTTTTAGACGATCTTCCCACTGGGGCAACTGCCCCGCCCTGGCGCCTCAAATTGCACCATGCAAGGGCTATATCTGGATCCTGGCCACCAAGTGTGGTAACAATCATGGCAAGTGGGGCATAAGAGCCGTAGTCAAACATTGTTTTTTTTTGAGCAGTGGTCATCCCACCATCATGGGATTCCTTCTGATGTGTATGTTCACTGGTCATCCCTTACAGCCTTACATTAATCATGTTTTGACCATGGCAACACCAAGCACTTTCCTACGACCATGTTGGTGACTGGACGTACTGGATGTGGCTGTTCTATGGCTGGACCATTGGTTTCTCAGTAATTACTGGCCACTGCGGCCACGTGTTGCGCCACGCCTTGCGGTTTCTCTGTGGCAGCACTCACGGCTGGCAAAGCCTGGGCTGGGCCCACATCGCAATGTGGGAAGGCGACTCCACCTGTGGAAACAAATGCAGCTTACATTTAAACAAAACGGGAAATTAAAGTACCGAAATTGGTGGAACAACATGATTTAAATTTAACATGATTTAACTTTAACCATCAAAAAATGTGAATGGATCACTACATGAATGAATCGTTCACTATTTGAAAATTTATGAATGAATCAATGTTGACTTGTACCATTGAGGATTCTGAATTACTCACCACAAGATACGCTAAGCTGGCCATATAATTCATCGCCACCACGGGTATGTAAGATAGTTATATCATCACTTGATGGATGATTACACATGGCCACCTATGGCCACCAATAAACCCAGTCTTCTGTGGCCAGGATTTGTTGTTGCATCTACTGCTGATATCCCCATCTTCGTTGCTGTTTGTCTTGGTGGTTCTTAAAACGGGGGACCCGGAAATCATCCCAAATTAGTGGATTTTAATGAAGAAACCAATGATTGGGGTGTACCCTAGTTTGGCTTTGTCTGAAAATATCCCAACATTGATGGTTGATCATCATTTTCCCGATTCAAATGGCTATCAAATGGCTATCAAATGGCGGGGGTGAATATGTTGAATCACCCATTTTCAGACAGACAAAAAGATCATCATAACTTGCAAAAACATTTGGTTAATATGTCCTTCTATCCTCCTTAAATAACCATGAAACCGCCATAGAAATATATTATCATGGTTTGGTTAATATTAATTAACCTTAAATAACCACCATTAAGCCATTAATATCTCATGGGTATGGTTACCCTCTGGTAAACTAACATAGCTATTGAAAATGGCCATAGAAATAGTGGATTTATCCATTAAAAATGGTGATTTTCCATAGCTATGTTAGTTTACCAGAGGGTAATATCCCATTATCTCATCCTGTGAGATCCCCTACACCATCCCCATGATGCGGAAGCGCCCCACTTGTTCGAACAAGCGGGCGAGGGTCCGAGGGTCTCTCTGCGGCACGTTGGGCGCTGAGATATCACAGGTTTTGCGCCCCCAAAGAAAACGCGAACGGACGGATGGGTTCAACGGTTCAACCGGATTATCCGTTTTTTCAATGTTGTTTGTACATTTGGATAGTGAAAGAAAAATAAAAAATAAAGGGAACATTCTTGGCATCTCAGCAGCACTGGCTTGAATTATCTGAAGTGCTGACGAGGCCATTCGGGACCATCTGAAGTGCCCACGACTAGGTGCTGGTTCAATCCCCTAAAGTATGAGATGAAATGATTCTAAATGACCAAATGGCATTGACCCCAAGAATATACTACCACATATGCCCCATTATAAAATGGACTATATGGCATTCTCATGGATTCTGAAAAAAAAAACTGAAAAGAATAATTGAATACGGATCTACCCATTACAACAGGGTAAAAAAAGCTTTCACGGGGCTCCCTGCCTTGCTAACCAGCTTCGCGCGCCCCACTTGAGGGACAGCCCACATTAGCATCATTAGCTCGGCTCACCAAAGCATGCAATGAGCAAAACGCCCACCTCGGAGAGAAAATCTCCGCCGACATGATATCTAACCAGCCCAGAAGTGCTCTTCACTGTCCGATCCCCTGAAACAGATTGAAATAGCTCAAAGTTATTTCAGATTCAATCCTTCATACCCTTCACCAATAAAAAACACACCGAAATGAATCAGATGAGTTGAAGATTGTGAGCCTAAAATCAGATTGTCAGATCCACCTCCCTCCACACCGGCGCCCAGTGATCAGTCTGGGACTCTGCACGAGTTGCAAGGAGAAGGCGCCGAAGTAGATCAGCAACGGCTTCTTGGCCGTGATCTCTCTGAACCTTTCAAGCTGATGTCAGTGGCGCCCCTTACGGCGCCAACGAAGGTGCTGAATCTCATCCCCCCATTGAGCACACCGCAACCATGGGTATTGAAGTGTGATTGATGGGGATGAAAGCGCATCTGACTGCAACCATAGAATGTGTTTTGTTTTCCAACACGAACGAGAGACAGGATGATTTGCAACATTTTGTGTAATATGTAATGTAGATCATCCATGTAACTGTAACCATAATCCATTGGTAAAGGTTTATGATTATGATTATGATAATTATGGTAGATGTATCCATTTTATGAAAAAATTGCTGCCCCTCATAGATACATCTACCATAATCCATAATCCATCTACCATAATTCAATGGATTGGATTAAGGGAAAATTTACAGGAAGGCCCCATATTTAATGGGAAAATCTATGGTTTCCTGTAAATTTTCCCTTAAACCAATCCATTGAATAATACGCAATATTTTGTAAGGGTTTATGATTATGGTAGATGTATCAATTCGGGGCAGCACCTTGGGCATAATCAAACTTTCGAAGGGCCGTTTCAACAGCTTACGAAGTACCCATCGTTACCCAGCACTTACCCTCTGGTAATGACTAACATAGCGAACTGGAAAGATATCACCATTTTTAATGGGTAAATCCACTATAAATGGCAATTTTCCATAGCTATGTTAGTTTACCAGAGGGTATTTAATAATGAATCCACATGAATAAAACTCAACTTCCTACGCCTACCAATCTTTTGAGCAACCCCAGAGGCGAGCAGGCCGGCAAATCACCACAGCTGAAATGAGAAACCCTATGCCCCTACAATAACCAAACCCCGAATGCAAAAAAAACATACATGATATATATATATGTATATATATATATATATGATTGCATATCATTAAATATGGTGCAAAGCGGCAAACAATATTCAAACTCCCAAAGGCCAACCTGGTCTATGTTTATCCTACTAGGACAACAAATCGCAGCCCTGGATCTTTGAGACCAAAGTTAGATCCCGGTTGAAGGCCCATAACCTTTGTAGGAATACATATCATGATCATGTCATTATCATGGCCAAATAGTCAAACATAGTCAAGCAATTCAAAACAGACCGGCAAAAATCGGCATGAACAACCACAAACAACCAACCTTTTAAACTGAAGCATCAGGCCGTCAAATCAACGACGTCACACAACGGATGACGTTCGCGAAACGACAACCAGGCTGAGATCCCAAGCACAAAGACAGAAAGGAGGCTTGACACAAGGATGGGTCCTAGAGATCACAAAATTCGGGTTGACGATTCAGTTTACAGGAAACCATGGGTCTTACATGGTATAACTACCTTGAAGCTTAGTTGACTCATCAATTCTTTGCATGTTGCTCTAGAATTTTGGCAATTACCTTTAGACCTGTTGATGATGATGGGTCAAATCCAGGTCAAGGTATATGTTGTCCAAATACCGGGGTGCCCGCAAAGAAGACAATTTCCAAGAACGTCACGTCATTGAACCAGTTCCAGACCTATAAATGTTGGAGTGGTGGGTGCCTCCACATTGTATATATATATATGTATATATATATATATGTATATATATATGTATATATATATATATATATGTGTATGTATATATATATGTGTATGTGTATATATATATGTATATCTATATATATATGTAAATAAATATATATATATATACGTATATGTATATGTCTATATATATATATATGTATATATGTATGTATATATATATGTGTATATATGTATATATATGTATATATATATATATGTGTATATATGTGTATATATATATATGTATACATATATACGTATATATATATGGCTTCTATATTAACCCCCTCATGATTGATCCCTCGCTGGCAATGGCGCAATAACCAAAGAATGAATGCATGCAAGTCTTCGACACAGGACTTGTTCAAAGCCACCTGTAGGTGGTCCACAAAATCAGCCAAGTCATTCCCTACTATGTTGATGATGATGTTCCTTCCTGCAACTATATGTTT
This sequence comes from Cladocopium goreaui, assembly GCA_947184155.2. Lineage (NCBI taxonomy): Eukaryota > Dinophyceae > Suessiales > Symbiodiniaceae > Cladocopium > Cladocopium goreaui. Next base: position 8,294 of record CAMXCT020003473.1, read on the forward strand.
AGGGACCTAAATACATATTATATTATATATATATATATCTAAATGAATATACGCGTATATTATTGTATATCACATATATATATAATTATATAAACATGTATAATATCTATATATAATATTATGCACAAGTACATACATATGTGTATATATATATATATCAGTATTATGTATATATATACATATACATAAGTATATAAAAGTCAGAATATGTATATATACATACATAAGTGTATGTGAATATATATATATATATTTATATAAGTGTGGATGTATATATATATATATGCATAAGCATATATGGAGGCTTCCTAAAAGGTTGGTCCCCCCAAACCATGGGTTTCAATACTAAAATGGTTTAATTTTGGATGATTTGGGTACCCTATATTTACACATACACATTCCACATGAATATGTAAGCCTGGCTCAACCCATGGTGAACACCGTGGGGACGAATCTCACAACCAAAGTTCCTAGGGAGCCATGTGATTCTGGAAGCTGACCTAGGATCGACATCGAGATTCCACCATGATGCGGGCATTCTGGCTATATCTGGCTGAAATTCACCATAATTCCCTGAAATAGCCAGATATAGCCATGAAGGGGAATCAGCAAAAAGCCAGATTTTCTAGCCCAAAAAAACACTATCCCCATCTGGGAATGATGGTTTTTGTCGCCAAAAAGTTATGGGCCGGCCATTTGGGGATGATTTCCAGTGGCGTCAACGCGCTGAGATCATGATGAAAAATTTCATCCAGAAAACCCTGGCTTATCATATCAATAACCATGATAATGGTTATTGATGATGGTTATGATAACAATCATTGTTGACCATCAATAACCTTATCATAACCATATCAATCATTAATTTCATCAATAACCAATACCATCTATCATTAACAATCATCATTAAGCATCAATGATTTGATTATCAAACATAGATTCATATTAACCATTATATAGTAACTACATCAGGAGGTATTCACTCTACCACTTCGACAATTTTTTGCCCCCCACCCCCGAATGGCTCCGACAGCGTCCAAGGTGTACCCCACGGAATAACCCAGGAAAGAAATGCCTCGAGAAGCCGTGAATAAAAAGCTGTACCCATAGTGGATCTGGGATTCTGGGATATCTGGGATCCATGAAATTCCATGGTGAATCTTAGATCATCTGATTTATACCTGCCACAAAAATCGAATTACCGGTATTTTTTGCTGGTGAATCGACTATATGTTTTGCCATTGAGAGCAAAACATTGAAGTACTAAAGTATCTCTCCAAGTTTCATTTTGCGGGATGACAAAAAAAGGGCTGATGCTGACCACAGCGCAAGCTGGGCTGCAGTAGAACTATCCACCGATCAAATCTTGGTGGTTCCCAAAAAGTCTGAACTCTTCATCTCCGCTTCGTAACATGAAGGTGGCAAAGCCGCATAAAATTCATGTTGCTTGTCTCCCAAACAACAGATCTATGGAAAATCCATGAAAATCCACCATTTCCATATCATTTTCTAAAAAATGGATGTCAGGATGTCCATCTGTTTTTTGTTTGCCATCGAAATGGTAATCAGTCGCCCTATGAAAATCGCCCAGTCGCCCTTCATCATACAAGCGAAGCCCACGCCCCAGATGCAACCGCTGGCATAGGCGGGGCCGATGACGGACTTCTTCAACCTCACCTAACGGACCGGCGTGGGATATATAAAGGCGGCAACTTTCATGGGGATCATGGGGATCTTTCATGGAGATCTTGTTGTGGATACTATATGTATATGTATACAGTACATATATATATATATACATACATATACATATATATATATACATATATATATACATATATATATATATATACGTACATATATATATATATATACATACGTATATATATATACATATATATATATATTATGTGTAACATCTGTATGTATTTTATAATATAATGAGGATATATCCTGGGTATATGAAATGGTATATCATGGAGGTATCATTGGAATCTCATGAGAACACTACACCCGCCGCCCGCTGAATGCTACGTGCTGAACGTGCGTTCTGAAGACAGGTGGAGAAAAAGGATTGAAGATGTACGATGCCTACGTATTAGATATCAGGGCGGTTGGTGCTAGAACGCATGATTGGGAAGCTGGAAAAAGGATTCGTGTTTGCACCTTGTCGCCCTTGGATAAATTGACTCTAATGGGATACATGTCCTGGAAATGGTGAGACCCTGGGACAACATTAGTAGCGTATAGATTGACTCTAATCTACGCACCCGGATCCTTTTTAAGCTTCCCCCAAAAAAGATGTGGTAAAAGAGAGCTAGAAAGAGAACAAGCAACAAAAGCAGACAAGGAGCATAAATAGCACGATGGCTCTAACAGGATACATCCCCTAATCAGATGTCTTTACAGGGACCCAAATCCATTCCGTTGTCCATTTCATGTTATATACCAATTTGCTTACATATTTATGTAAAAAAAGGATTGGGCCAAAACGTACATTCCAGAACGTGCGTTCCGGCCCTTTTTTATTCTGAACGCCGGCCCATACCGACCAAGTGATCAGCCGTGTCATGGGAATCTCATTGAATATAACACCATTGGATCAGCCCTGTATGGGCCTGTCTCAAAAGGGAACCCTGACATACCCTGAGACCCTGTCCATTTTTCGAAAACGAGAGAAACCCTGTGATCAACGATTGGGCAAAATTGGGTGCCAAATCTGACGAGACACATATCGCCGTATGGTATAACGTTCAAAAGATTGGTATAGAGTCATAAAAACGGTTTCAGATCCTCAAAATGCGATCGCTGCCATGCCTGTCATGGCCTTCTTGTGGATGTTACGGGTACCCCCTTCCTCCCCCTAAACCCTAAAGCAACAAAATCACCCGTGTATCAGACCCAAGGTTGGATTCCATGCTGAGAGGCCCCTCGAATCACGGCCACACTGGAATAGAGGATCAAGATTCCACCTGCCGTTTTTCTGATGTGGCTATGGATCAATACCGATTAATACCATTTTTAGTGGGATGAACATCCATTTACCAGCTATTTTGATTTTCACCAGGGGTACAAGGTTTTGACACACTGCCATGTCAAGCCCACGTGACTTCAACTCCAACCCGGCCAAAGTTTGTTGGGGTGCTACCCGAAAGTTGGTGAATCTGAAGAACCTCACCATCTGCTGGAAATTGGGGACTGGCCAAGCCATGCCAAGCCATTTCCAAGAGGATACCCTTTTTTGGGATGGGGGGATGAATTGATATCTATAGTCACAACTCTATTATATATATATACTATTATTATCATTATTATTGTTATGATTATTTTATATTATATTATATTATATTATATTATATTATATATTATCTTATATTATATATTATATTATATTATATTATATTGTATTTTATATTATATTATATTATATTATATTTTATCATATTATATTATATTGTATTTTATATTATATTATACTATACTATATTTTATCATATTATATTATATTATATTATATATTATATTATATTATAATATATTTTATATTATATATTATCTTATATTATATTATATTACATTATATTAAATCATATCATGTTATATTACATTATGTTATATCATATCATATCATATTATATTATGTACACATGGCCAGTCCATCAGTGGGTCAGGGGGTCATAAGATTTGGATCCATGCACTGATACCAATGATTGCTATGAGAACCGGAGTGGTCACTGGGCTCTTGAGATGCGCTATCACTTGTCACTGGTTGGTGGTTTCAACCCCTCTGAAAAATATTAGTCAGTTGTTCACACAAGGCGGGAGGCGTTCTCACTCGCAGCACGCGGTCACGCAGACCACGGGCATCGAAGAAACGAGACTCGCGTCGGAGTCATCAAGAAAAGAGAAAAAAGAGTGATCAGCTGATTGAATTAAAAAGAAACTTCCAGTTAGACAGGACATGGTTTCGACCCACGAAAGCAACCCCAAGCATGCGATTGGCAGGAAAAGACATGGCAATCTTCCCGCCCTTTATGTAGCCTGAAGTATGGACTTTTCCATCACTTTTGCATTTCTCCGAAACTTCGCCAGGCATGGCAGGAGTGTCAGGGAATTTCTTGGTGATGATGTTGAAGGCTTTCCTAATCATAGTGGCATAGCAAGCTGGAGTCAAATCTTTGGCCTCAAGTCTCACTCCAGCGTGCCAAGCGGCAAACCCTAGCTGCAGAAAACTGGTTGAACCATTAGGGTCGGGATCCCAGGAAAGGGTTACGAGCCACTGAAGAATTTTCTTCCAGTTAGTTTTTGACAAGCTGGTGGGCAATTTGCAGTTGGCAGCATCATGGGCATCAAGCGAGGTGGTCCATGTGTAGTTTGTACGGATTGGGGACCAAATCCCACAAAGGATACAAGGCTTTACAATCTTGCAGGCTAGAGGAGAGGGAAAGTTTGGGAATGTGGGCCTCATTTTCCTCAAGTGCAGGTTTCTCTCTCTGATCTGTGGGTACTGCAAGGTGCGTTTGTAATTGGGTCAACCACCATTGCCATTTTTCAATTTTCAGGTTACGCTCATCAAGGTTTACGAAAAACGGATGATTAAAATATTAGTCAGTTGGGATGATTATTCCCAATATATGGAAAAACAAAAAAAAAACAACCACCAACCAGGTCATGTTCCAAAATGTGTATGGATCAGCGATCGGGTACCCCAGAGGAAAGAACGGTTCATGCACCAATGGAGCGCCAGAAAGACCAGCAATGTCCCATTTATAGATGTTTTCCCATCATTTTCCCATCATTTTCCCATGATTTTCACTTAACCGTGGGGTGATGGCAGTGATTTTCTCCAAGACACTGGAACATACCCAAATTCCAATACACTGAGGCCTCAAGTTCCGCAGAATGATAGCCTCTGGTTATGACTAACGCAGCTATGGAAAATGGCCCATTTATAGTTGATTTACCTATTGAAAATGGTGATTTTCCATAGTTATGTTAGTTTACCAGAGGGTAAGTTGGTTTATTATGTGATCATTTAGCTATTGAGAATGGTGATTTTCCATAGCAGTGTTGAATAACGAGAGGGTAATGGGAAAACAACAGCGGGCATGTAAGCTACTTCCGCATAGAGAGGAAGCCAACAAGAGCGGGGATAGGAATGAGGAGTGGAGATGTGGCAATGGCTCTGTCCTTCGACGCTTCATGTTGAGAAACCACCATGTGCCAGTTGGTACTAAGTGACAATGTAGCCGCTTTCAATCAGCTACAGTACAAGTGTTGCTAACCCATGGTGGAGATGCACTCATCTCTTGGAGTTGGGAATGGTATGAAAGGTTCTCTGTTCATCCTCCACGTGTTTTATTCCAGGATACAGAGCCATATGTTTTTGGTCGCTTATTGAGCCATCAGCCGACACAAAAAAACCCAATGACACTGATGGAGAACAAAACAGCCTCAAATGTGGCTGGATTTTTTTTTTGTAAATGGAGGTGTATGCAGCTGGGAAAATACTCTACACTATAAAAGGATACAAAATGGAAATGTTCCATGGCCCTATTTGATTACCGGAGGGTATCCATTAGGTCTTAGCAAATCTGTAGATGTCTGACACCCCATTGACGGACTAATGCAGGTAGTCATGTCCTCGTTGCCCTTCTACTACTCAACGCTGCGGGAATTCGGGACAATCTATGATAGCAACTTGATCTTCCTATTATTCCACTACGGATCAAACCCCTGGTAGCCTGCTTTTCAGATCAGCAGATTGCTAGTAGTGATGGATGTTCATTTCATTCAGATGGTCCAAGAGGTAGTGATCCATCTCCGTATCATCGCAAGCATATATCATATCCCCCAGGTCTTGTGGACATCAATTCTGTCAGTTCTAAACTTCGGAAATCAATTCTAATTGCTGATGATATGGGGATTGAGCTAATGGGATCAGTTGAATCCCTAATTCAGTTGATCAACGCTCCCTGTAATCAGAAGCGAGCTGCAAGGCGACCGCAAAGGCTTCAGCCTCCGGGTGTGAAGCCTCCTTGGAACAGGTGCCGGTTTGGCTAGGCGACGAGCCCGCTATACAAAAGATATGAAAGATGGGGATGGAAGATGGGGATGTAGGAAGATAAATTATCAGATAATATCAGATATATATATATATAATTATATATTCAACAATGTAGGATGTGGCTTTGTTAGGCTTTGTTTGGAAATTGTGTAAAAACTTCAAAAAAAAACCATGGCCAGAGAAATTTGGGCACCACCATCCTGACATGAGTCCGACGGACATTTCCCAGCCAGACTTGATAGATTTGTTGGACCTGGGAATTCTTGTGCTTATCCATGAAGTTGCGAATTAAACACTAGCGCAGAAATCTTTTCCATGGATAGTCAAAATTAGGTACCCCAAAACTAGATGCAAAAATTACTACCATCTGCTTATTTAACATAGCCATGGAAAATGACCCATTTATAGATGGTTTACCTATTACAGATGGTGATTTTCCATGGCTATGTTAAATAACCAGATGGTAACACTAAGATCTGTGGTCCCAGATGGTCCAAGTCTTTAATGGCTTGACCCAGAAAACCAAGGCATTCTCCCAACGTAAATCCCGGTGCGGAATCTGATCTGACAAAGCCGCAAGGGGATGCGCTTCACAACTCATCTGAAGATGGCCAAAAATCCCACGCGAGTTTCCCGCTGACCAAAAAATCTGAGTAATGTCAACCCCGGATTAATAAACCATGGTACGCTCCCAATTAAAGAGCCTAGGGGTTTATTAATCCAGGGTTGACATTATCACAAAAAATCACAAAAATATGTTGCAGTGAATTTGTATATGTACACAAAAAAAAAACACAATTATATGCCACCAAACTCGCCGAAAGCAGGTTTGGCTCAAACGACAGAAAAAAAAATGGAAAACCAATTGCGTTCCCTGGGCCCGAAGAGCCTTGTCAGTCTTCACATTGTTTCGAGCACACCACGATGGAGTCCATCTTGAATCTCTCCCTTGATCTCAGGATATCTTAAGAACCTTTGATTAAACAGGAACCAAACAGCTTTAAAGATACAAAATAGAAACTTGCAAATCACCAGGATTTGCTCAACATCCCCGGTGACCAAATGCATGAGCATCACCATCCAACCGGTCCAACCGAGGCGCCCAAAGGGTGGCAGGCACGCCTTGAACTCCGCAGAGGCCCCCCGCCAGGATGGCCAGAATGACACCCAGCAGCCTCTGAGCTCCTCGGCAAATTACTGGGACAATGGATGACAATTTAAACTTTACACATCTTTACACTTAGTGTCATTAATTGTCATTAATTGTCATTGTTTCGGATTTTTAAGTTTTTTTTGTTGTGTCTCGTTTAAACAAACACGTCCAGCAACGTGTTTGCTTGGGGAAGACCCTGGGATCAAAATTGGAATGGCGACAGCGAATGGGTCCCCACCTGGTCCCAAGCGATCCAATGAAGTGATGTGCTCGTGTCGGCTCAAGTCGATCTGCGCAGGAAACAGGGCGGTCTTCGTGTAAGTGGCCATACCATGCCCTAGCTTGTGTATGTCCCTGTTAGCAGTGACCACAAAGGTAATGACAAAAAATAGCACAACTGAAATCGCAAAAATATTGATCCTTGCCAAAGTTTTTGATGCTCCAATTTGGTCGTTTTATGTTCTGTTGCCCAGAAGTCGCACAACAAAGCTCAAACCAAACGAAAACATTGGAAACACACGTTTTTTTCGACTTTCTCTTTGTCCTCAAAAAGAAACGGCTAGTACGCACTAACAGAGCACACCAGTGCGCAAAAAAAGGCACAAATGGGCGCTCCAAAGAATCTTTAAAACAAAGCTGATTTTGTACGGAGCAGTGGCTGTACCAATGCTTCTTGAGCCCCAAACATATGGATGGTGTCCTAAATATCCGAGTTTCCCACCTTCAGTAGACGACTTGGGAGGATTTCTGAAGTCTGCCATTTCAAGACCACAATGTTGCTGTGTAAATTCTAGATTAAGACCACGATATGTTGCTGTGTAAATTCTAGATTACAGTAATATACAGTAATCATATCTTGAGGAGCTGACGAAGATTGATCATATCTATCATCTTCCAGGGGTTTTCACCAGCCGCCAACTGGAAGATCCTGCCAGCCGCTCAAGGGCCCCCACGCACCTGGCCGTGCTTCTTGCCCAGTGGATGATCACCTTCAGGTACCTCATCGTCAAATCTGGGTTAATCTAATTCGTAAGGTGATGATACAAGGTGAGGCCCCAGTTATGTTCGTTGTTGGCTTATATCTATATATATATATATACAGGATGGTTCCAAAACAGTTTAGGAACCTAAACCGCTGCACATAAGGAATCGAACCGGTCCGGAACCGGAAAAAACAGAACCGTTTGGAATCGAACCGGATAGAATCGACGGGGGCCCCAAGGAACCTGAACGCGGCAAGAATTAAGAATCGAATCAAATATGAATCGGTAGTTTGTTTGAACCGAATCGCCACGAATCGATCCTTCAACTGGAACCGAAATAACGCGAATCGAGGCCATGCATACCGGGGATCATATACAGTTCTTGTATGTTTGTATTGTATTGAACCACGCAAGTGCTTGAGATAATTATTGCATACCATCTTAGTATGCAAGCTTTAATAAAAAACTAAGTTTTATACAAGCGCCGGGACCAAGTAGTAGATAAATGGTCAAATATGATTCACTAAATTAAATACTATTTTCTTATCAAATCTTTATATAAATTTCTTGGATCTATTTGTGAATTTGGGCGCATGAATTCAATAAGGGAAACCAAAATTGGAGGGACTTCATATTCTTCTAGTTTATCCAGAATGATTGAATTCGGAGTTTGATCGACGATATTCATCAAAAACGCACCAGCCACCCGCCAGTATCCATCACGGCCCTTTTCCGTCTCTACATCAGCGGACCACTTTATAGCCTGGATCTTCCTCCTGGCGCGGCCAAGACATGGTAACGGTTAAATTACATGGCCAGGGACGTGAAGACAAATCTAAAATATGAACGATGAGGAATTCAATCTATTGGGAAATCCCGCAAATTCGACCCATAACCATGAAAACTATCCTGCTACAACAAGAAGGTGGAATTTGAACAACAATGTCCACAAGGCTTATTGAACTACATAACAATGAGGGTACGGACGATTGGCTATGAACCCTGGAACTCCAAGGGCAAACATGATTTCCATCTCTGTATGTATCTTTCCCCCGCCAAGTCACATTTGAAGATTCTAACAGGTTTCAGACTAGTTTCAAAGTAGTTTCAGACCCCTAGAAGGGACAGGTTTGGTGTGTAGGTATGTAGCTAGGTAGCTAGGTAGGTACGTAGGTAGGTAGGTAGGTAGGTAGGTAGGTAGGTAGGTATGTATGTATGTATATAACCAATCCTACGTACGTCATTGTATCTCTATAGCTAGTATATATTACAACCGTACTTCGACAATAGTAGTTACCCTTCCAATACTATCGAATTTCGTCCGGAAATACAACTGAAGCATAACTGGAAGAAACTTAATTGTGTCGCAATGTTCCATTATAGGAATTCCAACAGACAGTCACCATATCAACTTGCCTTTTGATCGTACCTGCTCAATCGTATAATGTCGAGCCTATTGTATTCAGCAACACTGACAATTAGTCTGTGCTGCATAATGAAACTGCGTCCGGGGGCACGATTTTGCAAGTGCCCCGCTGACTTGCGTCTAGCACGGTCAGACGGCGGACAATGGACCGCAATCGCTGCGGCAGCTTTTCAAGCGCCAGTTCCCACCTTGCCCTTTCTTTGGATCTCACATTCTGCCATCCACTGGAGAAGCTTTGGATTCCACAGGCCACCACGGCCTCACGGCTGCCAGTGAAGAAAGGTTTCCCAGTGCCGGTCTCAAGCAAAGTCATTCCCATGGCCCAGGAGTCGCTAGCCGGCCGTAGTCGCTTCCCTCGCAACTTGGAGTCGTCCACCCAGAGCTCAGGCGCTCTGTAATTTGAAGTATAACATGCACGACACTCTCGAGCTGGTATCTGCACAGCAAGACCAAAATCAATAATATGGACTTTGCGAGTGTGCTCACAAAACATGATGTTGCTTGGCTTTACGTCACAGTGCAGCAAAGATTTGTCATGCATGTAACTCAAGCCACTAAGGCTCTGTACGCAAACTGCCATCTGAGCATCTGGTGCGACAGGCAACAATTGCCTCAGGCTAGTTTTCAGCATCGGCATGATCATCCAACTCAAGCCTCGCCAATCAACGTGACTGTCCTCTACGTGCAGGAAGGCGGGATGTCCCCTGAGACTGTCCAAACAAGCGAGCTCAGTGTGGATTGTTTCACAACGAAGCTCTATCTTGACTGCCACAATGACGGAGTATGGGGGATCAGGCCCGCTAAGGTTTGCGAAGCGTCAAAGCTGCAAAGCCTCTTTGGCGCCTCACGCCTCAAAGCCTCAAAGCCTCAAAGCTGCAAAGCCTCTTTGGCGCCTCACGATTCAAAGCCTCAAAGCCTCAAAGCTGCAAAGCCTCTTTGGCGCCTCACGCCTCAAAGCCTCAAAGCTGCAAAGCCTCTTTGGCGCTTCACGCCTCAAAGCCTCAAAGCTGCAAAGCCTCTTTCGCGCTTCACGCCTCAAAGCCTCAAAGCTGCAAAGACGCGTGGATGCTTTGGCGCTTTGGCGCTTTGGCGCTTTGGCGCTTTGGCGCTTGGCGGCTCTTTGACGCTTTGGCGCTTCTTGGCGCTGGTCCTACGCCTGAAAGCCTCAAAGCTGCAAAGACGCGTGGATGCTTTGGCGCTTGGGCGCTTTGGCGCTTGGCGGCTCTTTGACGCTTTGGCGCTTCTTGGCGCTGGTCCTACGCCTGAAAGCCTCAAAGCTGCAAAGACGCGTGGATGCTTTGGCGCTTGGGCGCTTGGGCGCTTTGGCGCTTGGCGGCTCTTTGACGCTTTGGCGCTTCTTGGCGCTTGTCCTACGTCTCAAAGCCTCAAAGGGTGCAAAGCCTCGTTGGCGCTTCACGCCTCAAAGCCTCAAAGCTGCAAAGCCTCTTTCGCGCTTCACGCCTCAAAGCCTCAAAGCTGCAAAGACGCTTGGATGCTTTGGCGCTTTGGCGCTTTGGCGCTTGGCGGCTCTTTGACGCTTTGGCGCTTCTTGGCGCTGGTCCTACGCCTCAAAGCCTCAAAGCTGCAAAGACGCGTGGATGCTTTGGCGCTTTGGCGCTTGGGCGCTTTGGCGCTTGGCGGCTCTTTGACGCTTTGGCGCTTCTTGGCGCTTGTCCTACGCCTCAAAGCCTCAAAGCTGCAAAGCCTCGTTGGCGCTTCACGCCTCAAAGCCTCAAAGCTGCAAGGCCTCTTTCGCGCTTCTCGCCTCAAAGCCTCAAAGGCTCAAAGCTGCAAAGACGCTTGGATGCTTTGGCGCTTTGGCGCTTTGGCGTTTTGGCGCTTAGCTCTTTGACGCTTTGGCGCTTCTTGGCGCTTGTCCCACGCCTCAAAGCCTCAAAGCTGCAAAGCCTCGTTGGCGCTTCACGCTTCAAAGCCTCAAAGCTGCAAAGCCTCTTTCGCGCTTCACGCCTCAAAGCCTCAAAGCTGCAAAGCCTGTTTGGCGCCTGACGTCTCAAAGGCTGAAAACCTCAAAGCCTGAACGCTTGGATGCTTTGGCGCTTTGGCGCTTTGGCGCTTTGGTGCTTGGCGGCTCTTTCACGCTGTGGCGCTTCTATTTTCCTACGTTGCAAATCTTCAAAGCCTCAAAGCCTGAACGCTTGGATGCTTTGGCGCTTTGGCGCTTTGGCGCTTTGGCGCTTTGGCGCTTGGCGGCTCTTTGACGCTTTGGCACTTCTTGGCGCTTCCGCTACGCCTCAAAGCCTCAAAGCTGCAAAGTCTCTTTGGCGCTTCACGCATGAAAGCCTGAAAGCTGCAAAGCCTCTTTGGCGCCTCACTTCTCAAAGCCTCAAAGCCTCAAAGCTTGAACGCTTGGGAGTTTGGCGCTTTGGCGCTTGGCGGCTCTTTGACGCTTTGGCGCTTCTTCGTGCTTTTCCTACGCTTCAAAGCCTGAAAGCCTCAAAGCCTGAACGCTTGGATGCTTTGGCGCTCTGGCGCTTTGGTGCTTTGCGGCTCTTTGACGCTTTGGCGCTTCTTGGCGCTTTTCCTACGCCTCAAAGCCTCAAAGGCTGAACGCCTGAACGCTTTGGCGCTGTGGCGCTTTGGCGCTTGGCGGCTCTTTGACGCTTGGGCGCTTCTTGGCGCTTGTCCCACGCCTCAAAGCCTCAAAGCTGCAAAGCCTCTTTGGCGCTTCACGCCTCAAAGCCTCAAAGCTGCAACGCCTCTTCGGTATTCCACGCCTCAAAGTCTCAAAGGCCTGAAGCCGGAACGCTTTGATGCTTTGGCGCTGCTTGGGGCTTTGACGCTTTGACGCTTTGGCGCTTTGGCGCTTGGCGGCTCGTTGACGCTGTCTGGCGCTTCTTGGCGCTTTGGCGCTTCGCGGCTCCTTGCCCCTTTGGCGCTGGCAGGCTTGTCGGCGTTTTTTTGCAGCTTTATGACGCTTCAACGCTTTGGCGCTGCTATGTGCTTTGGTGCTTCGCGTCTCTGTGACGCTTTGGCGCCTCTGACGCTTTGGCGCTGCTATGCGCTTTGGCGTTTTGTAACTCTTTGACGCTTTGGCGCTTCTGGAGGCTTTGGCTTGGTGAGCTTCTGTTTTCTGGCTTTTGTAACTTGGAAGTTTCGTGTTTGCAACTTGGAAGTTTCGCATCTAAAGTATTGTTCATTTCTCTATTTCATTCATAGGCGTGGATATGCATATAGAGCTAGTTATATATAGCGGCTTCCAGTGCAAACGAGGTCCCTTGCAAAAGCTAAGTGGGTCTTGCCTTATCATGATTCTTCATCTTAAAATAAGTTGGTTCCCAGAGCTATTTTTAGTTCAAAAATAGTTTTTTAGTGAACCCATGGCAGTTTCCGATTCTGAAATCGTTGATTTGGTGAGGTCAATGAGTAGCAGTGATGATGAGGATAGACTATGTTATTCCATGTTCTGTGATATCCCATTGGAATCTACAATTCCTTATATCTTCTCTGGCCCATGCGGTTGATTTCCAGGATATAGCTGAAGGCTGGCTCCGATCTATCACCAACCACCTTGAAGTTGGGAAGCTTTTCCTTCAACTCTCAGGTGTGGCTTTTCACACTTCATGGTTACCTTCAAAGGGCTCAATCAAATTGTTAGGTTTGGCAGCATGGTTTGCCTCCTGGCCGGGCCAGCTTTTTACTTACGCCAGTGATTGCATCCAAACTGCAGTAGTGTGAAACATTGTGGAACTTTCAGTACTTGGCTGAGCAGACTGAAAAAACAACTTAAGGTAGCGGTGCTGACACACCACTTTGGGGTCTTACGATGCTCTTGGTTGCTTGTGGAAAGCTTTGGGATTCGACCATTTGTCTGGTTCTCAATTGTTTTGAGTCATTATCTAGAGATAGCACAAGTGGTACTTCAAAAAAATATCAGTAGATCTTCAAACACTTCTTGAGGACTTCCAGTGAGCTTGACGACGACAAGTTCGAGCTGCTTTCCAAGAACTTTCCGCACTGCCGGTGGTTGCTGAACTCTAACTGGATAAACTGTGTGTGGGGCTGTGCCTAAACAAATGTGACCGTATTATTTCCTGGATTCCTGCCGGAAGCGCAAAGGTGCAGACGGGATGTGACCAAAGAGCGAATGGGCAAGGACCTGCTGAATAAGGCTGGTTCAATTACTCATTATCAGTCTTTGGTTGAAACATGTCGAGATATAAAATGGGAATAATCAACGCAAAAAATATTCATGGTCGTGGCCGTTGATATGTCGACATGATTGGTTGCAATCGCTGTGTACTTTGGGCAGGTGATGGTCTACACGGCTGGGTTTCCATGTCAACCCTATTCAATGCTGAGGTCTACAAGGAGGATGCTGGGGGGTGTCAACACTTCCTAACTTTGGGCCGTGTTGGCCAACATCCGGGATACAAGGCTAATGGTTTCTAATCTGCAGGTCATGTGAAATACAATGTATTATGATGTTACAATGATGTTTCTTGTCCCAGAGTTATTTGATATGTTGTATGGGTTGCTACTAAGATTGGCCTACTTGAGAACGTTTTGGGAGTCAGATCCGTGTTGAACACGGTCCTGGCGATTATTTAGAGGAACATCCCCGGGTTCCTTTACTGAACTGGTCACTGAAATCTTGTCATAGGATTGCAACATGAATCATTTTAAGATTGTGAAGAGTTTCAATTACTACTCTCTGAGGTATGCCGTTGCGTGCGTGATTATGGACCCGTATCCAATTTGCACATATACCAAAAATGTTCACCTGCTTAGCTTGTTTCGGGTTGTCCGTAATATACAGTATGTATATGTTCCAAACTGCTGGTGCCCAGGATTCATGTCCAGACCCTAACTTCCTCTGAGAAGGCTGTACATCTACTTAATCCGTAAGGACGTGATGACGGCTGAAGCTCTTTTTGGTGATTTTACTTCTTTTTTTGCAAAAAAGCCAACCAACATTCTCAGTGGTGAAAATCGATTGGTTTCTCAACTGAATGGCCTCCACATGTTCTAGTTGGTTCCAGTCAGACATAGCCCCAACATGTGCCAGTTAGTTCCAGTTAGACATCAGCAATCTAACTAGACCAACGTGCGTCGCCGAGGAAAGTTTTTCTTGTTGAACTCACAATCAATCATAAGAAGTACCCCGTCAACAAACTAACCATCCACTGTGATGCCTGCTATTCAGCGATGGGATTCCGATGAAACGAGTTCGGAAGATGGACCTCGTCGGTATGACCCCACTAGTTCCTCAAGTTCAGGAGAGAGACTTGTATCAACAGAAATTCATAAATGATGAATCTTTAGTGTGCACATTTGTCACCTTCGTCTTTCACAGCTCATGTTTCCACATCCCGCATGGCGCTGCATTGAGGAATTCTGATGCCAGTTCTTCATACGCCAGCTGATGATTATTAGTTGAGAAAAAATGAAATCAAAGCATCTATTTGGATCTAATGGCATCGGATCTCCAACCCTGTCTCACTGGCCAGCACGGTGCTCATCCAAGGACCTCGCGCCGCGCCAGCTGTCAAGAGTGCATCAGTTCATGCTTTCATGATCCACATGTACTTCACTGCATCTGAACCTATGCCAACGGGGCAACTCAGCTGAATAAGGTGTTTTGTGTCAGGTTTCCTGGCAATAACGAATTTGAAGAAACAATCTTTTTCATTGGGTTGATTTTCCTTCATCCAGGTATGCATCGAAATCTGTGCTTGACAGTGCTGATGACCATCTTTGGCAAGAGCTGTTAGATAGGTTGGTCGGCTCCCACCTTGTCGGCCCAACATTTCAGGTCTCTTGCAACCATGATCCTTCCTGGCTGCCGCTGAAGGAGTTACCGCACAATAGTTGGATGAACATGTTCCTCATGTACAAGGACTATGCGAAATCTAAAGGGGAAACACCTGCATGAAGGTCAACATTTTTTGAGGTGATCAATCAGTGGAAGGTTTGTGTGAAATTTCACTGTCGGACACATCATCAGCTGTGTCTTACCTGCAGCACACTTCGATCAGCAATCTTGAACACAAATGAATCTCTGATTTAAATTTCAAATACTGCCATTATTGTATATAATTAATACTCAAGACTAAGTGTGTCAACGGCATTTCTTTTCCGGAGCAAATATACAGGATTCACCGTGGCTTCTTGTGCCCACCTCCAAGTCTCCGCAGCCGCCCATGTTGTAGGGCCTTTGGATGATGATCTGTTAAAACATGTGCAAACTTGGCCAACAACTTCAAACAAAACCAAAAAGACAAATGATGCAACAATATGATTTCACGATGCATGAATCAATGTTGCTTAATGTTGAACATATATGAACATGTGACATTTGGGAATTATATACATTTGATACCTTTGATGACATCTGGCAATTGGGAATTGTTTGGCAACACGAGTTCTGCACAAGCAAATGATCAATCAGCTTGCTGACAAATCTGTGGTCAAAGGCGCTTATATAATTTCATTTTTGATGAAAAGCTCATGAAACTCGTACATCAGGCTGTCCCTAAAAAAAAGAGAAGCGCCCCGCATTACACTGTGTATACTTCCAAGTTGCCAATAGCACTTTGAACAGTTAGTAGTACCGTAAGGTAATGGTTAAGAGCACATATCCTGAATGGTTTGTGGAATTGTGAGTTGAGGATGAGTAGCACATAGAAAGAAGGGTTAGTGAAAGAGTATAAAGCATTAAGAAACCACCCATACAGGATTAGGAGAGGATCGCGGCCAAGAGTGTGCCATGCTAGCAGGTCTCAACTCGACCGAAAAACTCCCATGTTTCTAGTCCTGACTTGTCCAGCGCTCCGCCACCGCGCTTTTCACTGCGCCTCGCAGTTGAGGCAGCTTTGCGAAATTCAGCAGCACGCAACAGATCTCCGCGCTGCGATCACCATGTAGAACCTCGTAACTCGCTCCCTCGAACTGCTCGATAACACAATCCACTGCATGACGAATAGCGTGGGGTTCTAAGTTGAAGTCGCCTGCAACGACACGATGTTTGTCTCGGAGCCCCAAAAAAAAATAGTGTCTTTAATGCAAGCTTGCACGACTCGACGGAACGCTTCTCGTCGTTGTGGACGTGCACTGCGGTAACCCGGAAGGAACTGCCCGTGGTTCCTTTCAAACAGTTTTGATGGACTCGGGAGTCTGACAGACAGGTCTGAAATCTTCGGGCCTGAGCCAATGGCTTTGACCTCAGCTTTCACTTCCTGGCGTGGCAAAAGGATGCGAAAGGTTCCCACTGAGATTGGAAGGATTGGAAGCCGATTGGAAGGATGTAAAGACAGCAGATTTGAGGTTTGACATAGACTCATTAGACTTGATAGGTTTGCAAGTTTGAACTTGACAACCCAAGAGGACCCAAAAGGATCCAACCCCATGACCCTGTCGCTGCCCACCGTGTCCAAATCAGGGAACGAGACCAACTCCTGACAGATCACTTCAGCAGTGTCAGCTACATTGGAAAGATTTGGAGAACATCCACCTATAGGCTTGACCTCTACAATTAAGCTGCAATGTCTCCCCGTGCATGAAAATACAGGAGGCGTTGTAGATGTGTCCTTGAGCGCTGCCATCTTCAATCCCCATGCCTCAACAAAAATAGTGTTCAGAACGCCCGAGCATGCATCCCACCATGAGCAATCATTGGCATGCAAACAGTTCCGAGAATGCTCTCTATCTTTGCAGCTGAACATGTAGTAAAGATCTCCTTTGATCTTATGATCAGGAAAAAAACAGTCACACATGGCACGAACAACATGGCTTCATGGCTAACCACGACCAAAAACAGGGCTCCGGACCGCTGCACCTATGAGTGAAGTCACCAAGGAGGCGCGCGCTCCCCGTCCCCTCTCCAGGGCCGCCACGTGGCCCACCTGCACCGGCCAATCCCAATGGATCAGTGGGTTGATACTTGGAAAACTATGGGCAAACCAGGGGAAAACCATGGGAAACTGACATGAGAATGCTGATTTCGATGAAATCCTAATATATCTCAGGGTTTTCCCCTACAAATCATCACGCTCATATGGGAAAAATTAGATCTCCTACAATTAAGTTAAATGGATTATTCCGCTATCATACCTAATATATTCTAGTAATAGTAATAATAATAGTAGACATCCCAGATATTTCCGATGAAGTGATTTCGGGTATTCGCCTAGCAAGTCTAGTAATATCCTGATAAAATCCAATAATGAACTACTGATCCAGTTTGTTTTGTGCGGTTTAGTATGATGCAATTACCCCTTACCAGTAGTAAACATCCCAGCAATCATCCCGATGATCATCCCAGTAGTAGCCCTCATTCAGATTTGGATCCAGATACCTTGAATTTAGATCCAGATACCTTGAATTTCACATATATACATAGAAATCTATTTAGGTAGATAGATGCAAATGTGATATGACATATATCTATGCACGTAAGTCTCTTTGCAGCCCCACTCCGGCTATTTTTCGTCCACGATCGTTTCGACTTCTTCTGCGCTCGCTTGGCGGCCGCTTCCGCGGATCGCTTACGCAAGTCACCCTCACGCAGCTCCAGAGGGGGAAGTTCAAGAATGAGGGGATAGTGTGAATCTCAACTCCTCACTTGTCGAGCGCTCCGCCACCGCGCTTTTCACTGCGCCTCGCAGTTGAGGCAGCTTTGCGAAATTCAGCACACGCAACAGATCTCCGCGCTGCGATCACCATGTAGAACCTCGTAACTCGCTCCCTCGAACTGCTCGATAACACAATCCACTGCATGACGAATAGCGTGGGGTTCTAAGTTGAAGTCGCCTGCAGCGACACGATGTTTGTCTCGGAGCCCCAAAAAAAAAATAGTGTCTTTAATGCAAGCTTGCACGACTCGACGGAACGCTTCTCGTCGTTGTGGACGTGCACTGCGGTAACCCGGAAGGAACTGCCCGTGGTTCTTTCAAACAGTTTTGATGGACTCGGGAGTCTGACAGACAGGTCTGAAATCTTCGGGCCTGAGCCAATGGCTTTGACCTCAGCTTTCACTTCCTGGCGTGGCAAAAGGATGCGAAAGGTTCCCACTGAGATTGGAAGGATTGGAAGCCGATTGGAAGGATGTAAAGACAGCAGATTTGAGGTTTGACATAGACTCATTAGACTTGATAGGTTTGCAAGTTTGAACTTGACAACCCAAGAGGACCCAAAAGGATCCAACCCCATGACCCTGTCGCTGCCCACCGTGTCCAAATCAGGGAACGAGACCAACTCCTGACAGATCACTTCAGCAGTGTCAGCTACATTGGAAAGATTTGGAGAACATCCACCTATAGGCTTGACCTCTACAATTAAGCTGCAATGTCTCCCCGTGCATGAAAATACAGGAGGCGTTGTAGATGTGTCCTTGAGCGCTGCCATCTTCAATCCCCATGCCTCAACAAAAATAGTGTTCAGAACGCCCGAGCATGCATCCCACCATGAGCAATCATTGGCATGCAAACAGTTCCGAGAATGCTCTCTATCTTTGCAGCTGAACATGTAGTAAAGATCTCCTTTGATCTTATGATCAGGAAAAAAACATTCACACATGGCACGAACAACATGGCTTCATGGCTAACCACGACCAAAAACAGGGCTCCGGACCGCTGCACCAAGGAGGCGCGCGCTCCCCGTCCCCTCTCCAGGGCCGCCACGTGGCCCACCTGCACCGGCCAATCCCAATGGATCAGTGGGTTGATACTTGGAAAACTATGGGCAAACCAGGGGAAAACCATGGGAAACTGACATGAGAATGCTGATTTCGATGAAATCCTAATAAATCTCAGGGTTTTCCCCTACAAATCATCACGCTCATATGGGAAAAATTAGATCTCCTACAATTAAGTTAAATGGATCATTCCGCTTTCATACCTAATATATTCTAGTAATAGTAATAATAATAGTAGACATCCCAGATATTTCCGATGAAGTGATTTCGGGTATTCGCCTAGCAAGTCTAGTAATATCCTGATAAAATCCAATAATGAACTATATACTGATCCAGTTTGTTTTGTGCGGTTTAGTATGATGCAATTACCCCTTACCAGTAGTAAACATCCCAGCAATCATCTCGATGATCATCCCAGTAGTAGCCCTCATCCAGATTTGGATCCAGATACCTTGAATTTAGATCCAGATACCTTGAATTTCACATATATACATAGAAATCTATTTAGGTAGATAGATGCAAATGTGATATGACATATATCTATGCACGTAAGTCTCTTTGCAGCCCCACTCCGGCTATTTTTCGTCCACGATCGTTTCGACTTCTTCTGCGCTCGCTTGGCAGCCGCTTCCGCGGATCGCTTTTACGCAAGTCACCCTCACGCAGCTCCAGAGGGGAAGTTCAAGAATGAGGGGATAGTGTGAATCAGCATCGTTGTCTGAAAGTCTCAACTCCTCACTTGTCGAGCGCTCCGCCACCGCGCTTTTCACTGCGCCTCGCAGCTGAGGCAGCTTTGCGAAATTCAGCAGCACGCAACAGATCTCCGCGCTGCGATCACCATGTAGAACCTCGTAACTCGCTCCCTCGAACTGCTCGATAACACAATCCACTGCATGACGAATAGCGTGGGGTTCTAAGTTGAAGTCGCCTGCAACGACACGATGTTTGTCTCGGAGCCCAAAAACAAAATAGTGTCTTTAATGCAAGCTTGCACGACTCGACGGAACGCTTCTCGTCGTTGTGGGCGTGCACTGTGGTAACCCGGAAGGAACTGAGGCCGGCTCGAGATATAACTCCACCGTTCGCTTCATTGACCCATTGCACCTCCGCAGACAGGCAAACTAATGAATGGATGCGATCACCTTGTTTGGCCGAATCCTTGTAGGGTCGCTCCATCAATCCATCCCAGGTCGGATATATACGGCTGAGATACTTTGTCCCTGTCTGTCCAGCTAGGACAGCCATGCATGACCCAACCCGGCCTAGACCCTCTAAGATGCACATGTCCCGTGCTTTTGCAATTCGGTGCAAGATGCCACAGGAGCGAGCTTCTTGAAGAAAGACGACCGAAAAATTGCCTGCTATGAAATCAGAAAAGCGCCGGCTGCGATCGATGAAGCCGACATTTGCGACCAACAACGATATCGTATTCGTGCTTTGCAAGTCTACGGGCAAAGTGCTCGAAGATGACGGCGACGCAAGTGACCGGTTTGTTGTAGGAGACGGATCCTTGTAACCGACACCCGTCTTGTCGTGGCCCACACGGTCTGACACCGGTAAATCTCCAAAAAAGTCCTGGGCATTGTTGCACACTTCCCTGGAGCTGACAGCTGCAGCCGAAAATCTCCCAACACTGCCGCGCATGGGCCGTATCGGCGCGGGCAGCCAAGCTGGAGGCCAAGCTTCATTGCCCCAGCCGGGCGTGTGCAAAACCATGTCTCTGGAATCCTGCGGGTCATCTTCCTCTTGCGCCATGCCCTGCGACGATGGCCAAGAGTGTGCCATGCTAGCAGGTCTACTATAGTGTGCATACTTCCAAGTAGCACTCTGAACAGTTAGTAGTACCGTAAGGTAATGGTTAAGAGCACATATCCTGAATGGTTTGTGGAATTGTGAGTTGAGGATGAGTAGCACATAGAAAGAAGGGTTAGTGAAAGAGTATAAAGCATTAAGAAACCACCCATACAGGATTAGGAGAGGATCACGCATGTCGCATACCTGACATTCAAATCATTCAATGGCGATCATTGCACATAATTGGTGCTCATGGCTGCTGAGAATGCTGATTTCGATGAAACCCTAATAAATCTCAGGGTTTTCCCCTACAAATCATCACGCTCATATGGGAAAAATTAGATCTCCTACAATTAAGTTAAATGGATCATTCCGCTATCATACCTAATATATCCTAGAAATAGTAATAATAATAGTAGACATCCCAGATATTTCCGATGATGTGATTTCGGGTATTCGCCTAGCAATATTCCAGTAATATCCTAATAATGAACAACTGATCCAGTTTGTTTTGTGCTGTTTAGTATGATGCAATTACCCCTTACCAGTAGTAAACATCCCAGCAATCATCCCGGTGATCATCCCAGTAGTAGCCCTTATCAGTTAACTGGATCATTCCCCCGCACCAAGAGTCATATCCCCGAGACCCCTACCCTCTGGCAATCTAACATAGTTATTCAAAATGGCCATTTAAAGTTGATTTTCCTCTTCAAAATTCTAATTTTTTATAGTAAACTGTTAGTTTGCCAGAGGGTACGTATACCTTTTAATGATAAACATCCCAGTGATTTCTAGATCAGCTGCTTCCAACCTGGGTCAAGGGCAAGCCGCACTCTTCCAATGTTCGGAGCGTCTCCGGCGAGTTGGCCAAGGCTGCCTGGAACACGACTGCGGATGGTGCGATGTGTCACAGTGTCACCAGAAAGAACGAAGATTTCGGGATACTTGTGTATGCGTATATATATATATATATCATATAAGAAAAGATAGATATATATATAATTATATGTGTGTGCGCATAATTGTTTATCGAAAAATAAT
Source organism: Cladocopium goreaui (assembly GCA_947184155.2). Taxonomy (NCBI): domain Eukaryota; class Dinophyceae; order Suessiales; family Symbiodiniaceae; genus Cladocopium; species Cladocopium goreaui. The sequence continues at coordinate 30,410 of CAMXCT020003473.1, forward strand.
GTAAGCGGCGAAAAAAGAAACGGCTGTTGCAACCTACATGTGAATACCCCCAACCAACGAGGCACAGCTAGACCAGGAGGGATGACCATCCCCCCACGATACCACGCTGGAGGCATCCACCACATAAGGCGCAGACTCTCTGGCAAAGTGAGGAAGGCGGCCATCCGTGAGGCATGTGAAGATCTGTATTTAGAGATTCAGATGCAGCTCCTGTTTCATTCCTAGTGACTCTTAATGCAATATATATATATATAATATAACATATATATATATATCATACATGTCAATGTGTATGTATAATACCGCATAGATATATATATATATATACATGATATACATGTTGATACAATGCCTTGATACAATCTGCCCATCTTTTGCTTCCAAGAGCATCCAAGCTACGGGCTGAGCCGCACAGCTCGAATTACCGTGGCACCTCCCACGACCAGCCGAGCAGCATCCGTAAATAGGCATCATGAGCCCAAAATTGGATGTTCAGCATTCAATTCAATCTACCAATATCTACCAATACCATCCTTTCTCTACCTTCATTTTCCCCTGACACTTGTGAGAAAAGCCATGTAAGTGTCTTGTCACTCTGTTGATCAACAAGAAATGCGACGCTTCTCTGGCACTGGAAGCCGGAGGCGTAGTTGATTATATGTAGTTGGATAGACACATGATGGATGAATGACATGCGATAAAGAGAGGATAAAGATGTGTAGGCATCAGAGTATGTGCATGGCTACATTCATTTGGGGAATCAAAACCTGACAAAGGCATAGGCACCGCGCTGCAGCTGTACTGTGTGCAAGTGTGCTCGGTGCAGTGGGTGTCCTGTGATTGGCGCACTCTGTGAGCAGCAAGTATATTCGGTGCAGTCGCTGCAGACCTTCTGTCCGTAAGCAGGCGCAGCTCCTTCGAAACATAGCAAGCCTTTCATAGCAGACCTGTTTCCGCAAGCGAGGTCATACCCTGCTAAACACAGCAAGCCTTTCGTTGCAGACCTCTTTCCGTAAGCAAGCCCATCCTCATCTAAACACAGCAAGCCTTTCGTTGGCGGCTCTTGGACGCTTCTGCGCTTTGACGCTTGTGGAAGCTTTGGCGCTTCTTGACGCTTTGGCGCTTCTCGAAGCTTTGCCGCTTTGACGCTTCGTGGTGCTTCGACGCCTTGGCGCTTTGCGGCTCTTTGACGCTTCTTGAATCTCTGGCAACACAGCGGCGATGAACACAGGACACGGCGCATGAGTCTCAGAGCTTGCGGCTTTGCGGCTTCAGCGCTCCATGGCGGTGGCAACGCAGCGGCGATGAACGCAGGAGACAGCGCATGAGTCTCAGAGCTTGCGGCTTTGCGGCTTTGCGGCTTGAGCGTTCCATGGGTGGCTTTGCGGCTTCAGCGTTCCATGGCGGCTTTGCGGCTTTGCGGCTTCAGCGTTCCGTGGCGGCTTGGCGGCTTTGCGGCTTTGCGGCTTGGGCGTTCCATGGCGGCTTTGCGGCTTTGACGCTTTCCAGGGTGCGCGCGTGTACCCGCAGCGGCGATGAACACATGAGACGGCGCATGAGTCTCAGAGCTTGCGGCTTTGCGGCTTTGCGGCTTTGAGCGTTCCATGGCGGTGGCAACGCAGCGGCGATGAACGCAGAAGACAGCGCATGAGTCTCAGAGCTTGCGGCCATGGCGGCTTTGCGGCTTTGCGGCTTGAGCGTTCCATGGCGGCTTTGCGGCTTTGCGGCTTTGCGGCTTTGCGGCTTGAGCGTTCCATGGCGGCTTTGCGGCTTTGCGGCTTGAGCGTTCCATGGCAGCTTTGCGGCTTTGCGGCTTTGCGGCTTTGCGGCCTTGCGGCTTTGCGGCTTTGCGGCTTTGCGTTTTGCGCGTTCCATGGCGGCTTTGCGGCTTTGCAGCTTTGCGGCTTGAGCGTTCCATGGCGGCTTTGCGGCTTTGCGGCTTTGCGGCTTTGCGGCTTTGCGGCTTGAGCGTTCCATGGCGGCTTTGCGGCTTTGACGCTTTTCAGGGTGCGCGCGTGTACCCGAACCCGCGTGCAATGCACAATGACACCCGTCCTGCGGTCTGTCGCCTTGTAAACTACACCATAGGTTCCCTTTGGCAATCCCGGCTCCTCCCGCGACCCATCGCCGCGAACGGCCAATCCAGCTGCCTCTCGCTGTCTGTCGAACGTGCATTTAGACTCGGCTGCGTACGGAAGCTTCTCTTCGTCGCTCATGCCTTTCCAGATCTTTGCCGCAGCTCCGAGCTGCAGACCATTTTGACTCACGAAACATTGGGAAGGCCTCCTGGCCCTTGGGAATAGGATCTGATCTCCAGCCGCTTCTTGTGGTCCCAAATCAATGCAGCCCATTGGGGACGGATACAAAGCGCGGATGTGTGGATCATCGTATGGCTTGTGCCTATAAAATCCTGCTATTGTCGAGACATGTCCCTTGTTGCAAAGGCCCCATCCTAGCAACTGATAAGTATATATTTATACAACCCCGGATATCCAAGGGAGGACAGGCCACCTTCAATAGCAATTCTCCTGACGCAGCAAACTACTCTTTAAAACCCAATACATATACTCCTCTCATACAGGTATGTAAGTACCCCCCCTCATAGAAATATATATATATATCTCTCTCTCTCTCCCAACTCCCTAATTGTATATACCCCTCTCAGAACTCTCATGGATGAGGTCCAAGCTGCCCTGGAAATCCAAGGGACAATTTCCTTTTTCCAGGTCTGTTTTCAAAAAAAGCCTTTCACCCAATCGTGTTGCAAACAAATAGACTTACTTAACACAATGCACCACTTTACGAATGTGTATCTAACTTCTATCTATGTTATACGTGGGATCATCTCTCACACTTATTCTCCACATTTATAAATGAGAATCTAAAATAGGGATATATGATATGTATGTATGTAATGTTTCTGGCAACGGCTCCTGTATACATACAACACCTGTATACCGAAAAAAAAAAATAACCTACATACCTGCATTCCAAACATGTCCCTTCTGGGGGTCTGAAACTGGTCTGAAACTGGTCCGAAACCTCATCTGAGGCTTCAATTGTGTCCAGTGGGAAGGGGAGAGCCAACCATACAGAAGACTGTTTGTTTGACATAAACTTACTTACATATAGTCGTCCATTGTATTCGGGCACGCACGGGATGTATTCGGTAATATTGGCATCGTAATTAAATTTGTGGAATTACGGCTCCACGTCAACCGCATTACACATGCCTACGTACCAAGCCTTACATAGATACATCCATAAACACAAACATATAGATCCATACATGCATACATACATACCTACGTACCTACGTACCTACATGCCTACATATACCAAATCTGACCCTTCTGGGGGTCTGAAACTGTGAATTTTGCCCTGGATATCCGAGGGTCATACAAAAAATATTATGTGAATCATAGGAAAGGAGCTCCACACGTGTTTGAAAGCGCGCAAATGTTTCCACGCCTGCCAGACGTCGCAATGTTCCTAGGGGTCCCCGCGGCCCGCCGACCGAAACAGCTGCGAGAAGCAGCTTTTGTTTCAGAAGTGTAAACATGTATATGGATAAATAAATATTCATATACATATCTATATAAATTAATATCTATGAACCAGGCAGTTACTTCTGCCCTCTAATATATTCATATATATTGATATATATATATAAATAAATATTCATATGCATATATATATATATAATATATATATATATATATTTAATTAATATATGTATGTATGTCTCCTTATATATATACATATATATATATATATAGATATTTGTATGTATCTGTATATATATATAAATAAATAAATATATATAAATATAATTAAAAAAAATGGCGCCGAAAAATCATTAAAAAGAACCGCAAGCTATCGAATCGGAACACAACTAGAACCGCAAGCTATCGAATCGAAATTCAAAAAAGAATCCAAATCAAAAATAGAATCGCAAGCTATCGAATTGAAATTAATCAAGAATCCCTTACTAACGAACTTACTCCCTGTAGGACTCGACACGTTACGAATCGAATCGGTATCGGAATCAATTCTCTCGAAAACAAATTCTCTCGAAATCAATTCCTTGTATAAAAAATCGAATCGAAATCGCCAAAAACGAACCGGGACCACCCTGTATATATATATATATGTATATACGTATATATTATATATCACCCATACACCCTAGTCAACCAAGCTATTTGCGTCAACTTAGCCATCTAGGGATCCTCAACTTGTACCCACCCAGAGATGAAATCTGAAAGGAACGGGTGGTAGGAAGCGGAATTGCAATCAATCCACAGTTAAAACTTCCGCACTTCCAGGGATAGTTACCTTATGTTACCTTTACGTTCACCCTCATTTCTCAGGTGGCAAGGGAATCGCGAAATGGAGGCAGCTGGGAAAATATGGGAAATCCTCCATGGGTCCATTGCCAATTTGATTACTGGAGCTACATTAAAACCCCCCGAAGATACAACCATGGCCATAGAAACCCGCTGGTCGCTGGTGATTTTGAGCCATGACTTGGCCCATTCTCATCTGGTGGGCTTCAACCCGCTCTGTATCCCTACTGTCTGGTTAAGACCGGGATTCCCAGTTCATGGATGATATTATCAGCTAGTAATGTATAGTCAGGATTAATAAAACCCCCGAATTAATCATACCCGTTCTCTCCGGAAATTTTGGGACAATACTAAAGTCAATTAGGTGCTGTTTTCCCCCCCTAAGAACACTAAAATACCCCCTAATTAATCATACCCCTCCGGGATCCCCAAATTTTTGGTGGCACTAATTTGCTATTACTTCCCCTTTTACTTTTTAATTCGGGCTACAATTTCCAGGGTCACTTAGTGATCCTTTCCTATCTTATTCCTATTTTGATTCGTCTCATGCTGACAAAATTACTAAACCCCACCAGCCGCAAAGAGTCTTTTTCTATGCTGGCTTCATGTGCCGTTATCTTATTTTTGGCAACAATTACATCAGCATTGCATTGCCCGATGTTTCCTCATCCACCTCCCAAGAAAGTTTTTGGTCAATTTGTTTCATTTCAAGACGCCAAAAATTGAAAAAAAAATCCTCCCCAAAATGACCGGGGTTTATTAATCCGGTGTATACATCATAGTATATAGTCACATATTGGGGGGTTCTTAAAATAGGGCTACCCCAAATCATCCTTAAAATTATACAAAATGTTCGTAGCGAAACCCACGGTGACTTGAGGTACCTTACCCATTTTAGGATCCCCCAAACCAAAAACAAAACATCAACCAAGAGGGCTTTGGAAGATTTGAACACTGCCCTGGCCCTGATTTTAAAAACAACGTCCGAGGCACCCCGAAGACCGAAAAACCACCAGTTGCCATGAATCTCACGTCACACTCAGCTGCCATGGGATCCATGCTGCGCGCACCTTGGTGTGGGTCAAGCCCAAAGTGGGTCCCCAAGGGGGATCAAAAAAGTGGATGGGGTCCAAAAAGGACGTGGATGGTTTTATGATGTTTTATGTGTTCAATTTTCACAAACAAAGATCATGCGATCTAACTTGATCTATTACTTGATCTAACCCCCCATATCAAATATAGTTACTAAGTTGAAAACCGCTCTATAAAAATCAATGGTTGGCTTTGACCTTTCGTCCCGCGCCAAAAAGGCGCCCTAGCGGCTCGTCTTCGTCCCAAGGGCAGCACGTGCATCCCATTCAGCGCTGAGCGCCGACTCGTCGGAGCTGCCTCAGGGACAATCCCATGCTATCCATATGAAACTCTGGTAATTTAATGGGATTTTATGGTGATTTAATGAGATTTTATAGTGATTTAATGGGATTTTATAGTGATTTAATGGGATTTTATGGCGATTTAATGGGATTTTATAGTGATTTAATGGGATTTTATGGTGATTTAATGGGATTTTATGGTGATTTAATGGGATTTTATGGTGATTTAATTGGATTTTATAGTGATTTAATGGGATTTTA
>CAMXCT020003473.1:36492-63784 GCA_947184155.2 Cladocopium goreaui
TCAGATAGAATGCCAGATAGAATGCCAGAAAGAATGCCAGATAGAATGCCAGATAATATGCCAGAAGATATGCCAGATAGAATGCCAGATAGAATGCCAGAAGATTTGCCAGATAGAATGCCAAATAGAATGTCAGAAAATATGTCAGATAGAATGCCAGATAGAATGCCAGAAAGAATGCCAGATAGAATGCCAGATAATATGCCAGAAGATATGCCAGATAGAATGCCAGATAGAATGCCAGAGATAGAATGCCAGAAGATATGCCAGATAGAATGCCAGAAGATTTGCCAGATAGAATGCCAGAAGATATGCCAGAAGATATGCCAGATAGATATGCCAAATAGAATGCCAGATAGAATGCCAGAAGATATGCCAGATAGAATGCCAGAAGATTTGCCAGCAAGAAAATGTATAAATGTCATGGTGGGGATCACACGAAGTAAAGTAATTTTTTCTATCAGATGGATGGGATTGGTTGATCTAACGATGATGTCAAAAAAACCCGTTGAACTTCGGACATAAAAAAAAATGCTACAAAAAAAATGCCACAGGGCCACAGGAACGGAACTCAGGAACTCAGCCATCGTCTTCATCTGCTGGGTTAAGGATGCTATGATGCTATACTGATCCTGTGATGTGATAGTGATATAATTTGCTACAATCAATCTGTGTGATCATGAAACATCATGACTAGCTGGTTGGTGGTGCAATAACCATCTTGAAAAATATGAGTTGAAAGTCAGTGGGAAGGATGACATCCCATCCCATATATGTATTGTGGAAAATAAAAGCCATCTTCCAAACCACCAACCAGTCATGAAACATCATGACGTTTGGATCACGTCACAATTTCCAAACGCTGACGAAAAAACAGCCGCGCCTTCGCTGTCCGAATCATCTTTGGACTCGTGACCTGCCTGAAACTACGACGGTCGTCAGCATAAAATTTCCGAAGAGTCTGCGAAGGGCTAGGCATCCTATAATCTAATGGTTATATAATGGTTATATATGCTGATATTAATGGTTATATAATGGTTATATAGTCCTATAATCTAATGGTTATATAATAGTTATATAGTTAAATAGTCGGCATCCTATAGTTAGGATACTTAATGAATATGTTATATAATGGTTATATAGTTCAATAGTCAGCATCCTATAGTTATGTAGGATACTTATGAATATATATATATTGATATATTTTACATCCCATACATATCCAACTGATCTGATGTTCGCACGTGGCTGGCCGAATCACTGGGGTTAAGTTTCCCTCGCATGGAAAACGCTAGGCATGGCATGTGAATCCCTCGTGAATGTGAATAGTTCTTAAGATCAAAGATATTCACAAACTAAGAGTTCTTATTATATCATATTATATCTTATGATCATTAATATTAAGAATAAATGGTATCATCAAGATTCATCAAGGACTAATATTTGAGGATGTAGCAAATCCCCAGCATTCCCTGGCTCGCATCGGCCCCCGACCTCCACAAAAACCATGGCGAAAAAGGATGCGAGAACCAGAAAGCAACCGATGTCACCTGCCAGCGGTCTTTTCTATCGTGGATATACAGAAAATCAATGAAAATCAAACGTATACCGTATGTCTGTGTGTATAAAATTGTATAAACATAAAAGTCAACATTATTCGAAGGTACAATCACACGTACTTTTTATCTTTTTGCAGAAAATGGATGTGTGAACACTGAGTTTGGTTTATAAAAACAACGCCCCAGTGGTGCGTCAAGACGCGCCTGAAATGCTGCCAAGTGACGTCATGTTCCATTTTCCATGGTTTTTGCAGTGTTTTTGTGTTTTTTTCATCTGCTTGTGTCATGTCATTTCATGTTTGTTTTTTTAAAATTTTGAGCGAAATTGCCATGGCACCACAGTTTCGCGCATGTAGCACGGGGCTACAGCGAAATGCATCTTTTAAATGTTGGTTGTAGTTTCGCTACAGTGAAATGGCATTTTTTACGCACTTAAGTTACTTTTTTTTGGACTTGGATTTTTCACATAGCAGTTACATCATGTTGCACGGGGCCACAGCGAAATGAAGGTTTTTAGTTTTTTTCGTGTTTTCGCTACAGCGAGGTGCATTTTTTTTTGATTTATGTTATGGTTGATTCTAATTTCAGAAACAATGAGTTGTGTGTGTGTTTGAATGGGTTTTATCTCCACCAGCAATTTGAAAGCATTCGAAAAAACATAGAGCATGTCAAAGATAGCAAGAGAAGATGTATAGAGCGTAGCATCATGAGCATGTCGAAACGAAGATGACACAGGAAGCAGGCGACAGAACCCCCCCCCACCCCCCCCATCATGAGCGTGTCGAGGATTGCAAGAGAAGATCTATAGAGCGTAGCATCATGAGCGTGACAAAGATTGCAAGAGAAGATCTATAGAGCGTAGCATCTTGAGCGTGTCGAGGATTGCAAGAGAAGATCTATAGAGCGTAGCATCATGAGCGTGTCGAGGATTGCAAGAGAAGATCTATAGAGCGTAGCATCATGAGCATGTCGAAACGAAGATGAAACAGGAAGCAGGCGACAGAACGCTATCAAGCCACCCCCCACCCCCCCACCCCCCAAACCCGAACCCCCCCCACCCCCCATCCATGAGGCGTGTCGAGGTTGCAAGAGAAGATCTATAGAGCGTTAGCATCATGAGCATGTCGAAACGAAGATGAACAGGAAGCGCGACGAACGCTATCAACCCCCACACCCCCACCCCCCCCTGGAACCCCCCCACCCCCCCCGTCAATCCGCGTGACAGGCGTGGAGAAAAATACACATAAACGCGCACTGCCAAGCAGAAAAGCAAAGCATAAAACGCGTCGCGACGTACGACTGGGGCCAAAAACAAAGCATGTCTGAAACGTTGAGTACCAGAACATCACCCAACTTTGATTTGGTCACTTGGTCATGTTCAGAGAAGCCCGCAATTTCCTCAGTCCTAAACAGACATAAACAGACCATGTTGGTGCAGTTCGGCATGTCTTTGCTGTACCCCACAGTGGGACCTACTTATCTACACCCCACAGTGGAAACATGTAAAAACTATTCACTCCAGTTGTAACATGTTGGAAACATCCAGTTGGATCACTTGCTGAGACTGGCTACGCCCCTGGTACCCTTCCCAGCCAGGGCGCAGTAAATCAGTTCTCCGGTGAGCTTCTTCACACCAAGAGGCCAAATCGACCGATGCAATAGCCCACCATCAGATTCCTGAGATCTTTTAAAATAGATGGTTACCCTCTGGTAAACTAACATAACTATGGAAAATCACCATTTTTAATGGATAAATCCACTATAAATGGCCATTTTCAATAGCTATTTTGACATAACCAGAGGGTAGATGGTTATCCTCCGGTTGTCGAACCTGGCAATGATTTTTTTCTGATGGTTTCAATGATAAACCCGAGATTTCCAAGCTTGACTTCGATGGGAATTTGCAATTTGGGAAACACACCATGAGTATCGCTGGGCAATACCACCAGTGATATCCAGTGATCGATTTTGGAGCTCACCCACAATGGAAAATATGGAAAGATCGTCAACTTATCGGAGAAATTCACAACTTCATGGGGCCCGTGGTCATCCCACCATGAATGGGAAATGTCCAATTTCAAAACCACCCGGCTTTCCATCGTTTTTCGTGGATTTCGTAAGCCCTAAAAAGTGGTGTTCCACTGGGTTTCAACCCCCATTCATCCCCATTCTATCCCCATTCATCCGGTAAAAAAAGCAGGAAATCCATCAGATCCGAAGCGTTCTTTGTAGCGAAGGTGCACGAAGTGATAGAGCGAGAAACCCAGGCCGATGCCGAGTAACTTCACCTGGATTCCATGCCGAGGCTAGTACAGTAACACCATGCGGTAACTGGGGAAATGTTCAGCCATTTATAAGTCGGATAACCAAAAAACATGGGGGATTTAAGCTACAAACATCCACAAACTGCAATTAGATGCAAACATTTTCGTGGGTTTTATATGTAAATCCAGACATGACATGTGTGATCTTGGGGATATATATATAGCCAGCCCCTCACATTTTGGTTCGTAAAGGCAAGTTTTTTGCACTGCCATGTCAGTATGAGAATAGCCACCTTCGAAAAAGTAGTCTGGAAATGTCTGGAAGATCGTCTCTCATCAGATTGCTCAGGCAATCACAACTGCATAGTCCTAAGATGTCCTAACTAGCCACCAGTCCCCATTTCGATCACCATCAGCCGCGTCACTAGAGGCAATACCAAATAGTTTGACAATGCCCACAACACCTGCCGAGGTCATGGAGAAGTTTGGGGATGAAGATGAACTATATGAACTGGGCACTGTGAGCAGTCACCCCACTGGGCTTCAAGGGAAACAAGAAATCCATGGTTTCTGTCCGTGTTTTTACTGTGAAGATAGCCAAGTTTCTCTGCAAATCAGGGGCAGTGTTTTTGTTTGAGGGACCGAGTCGACCGACAAAAAACAATCCCTGTCAAAGCTTGTTGGAATGAAACCCACCAGCACAAACTGGCTCCCTTAGCTTGAGGGTCGTGGCACAGACTCAATCGGTTTCATCTTTTACCTGAAACTTATATATTCTAATGTGAGAACTCAACCACTGACAGTGTTGATTGGCAATACTTAATGTAGATCATTGACATATGAAGATAAAACAATGATCAAGGTGAAGGCTGTCATCCCACCCAACTCAACACAGGTCCAGCCACTCCGCCAAAAATGACCAAAGGCGAAATCCCACGCTCCAGTTCTCCGCTGGCCGCGGCAATGATGAAACCAACCTGCTGACCCTCCCAGGCGCTTGGCCTAGCTAAACCATGATAAACCACTGGATGGAATAGGCTTTCCCATGAATTTCAGACAAACCCCATGACGGGAAAAATGACCGTCAGGTATATTAGACCAGGTATGAACATGATACTGCGGAAACTTACTGATTACACCACAGGGTATTGAGAGTGGTAGAGTTTTCACTGCAGGGTGCGGTGGGAATGAGCGGATGCAAGTCAGTTTGACTTATCGTCAACGCCATGTGTGTTTGGAGCTCTTGATCCTGCTCAATTGGGTACAGTCCCCAGCTATGTCGAGACGGACTTCATCCTCACACTCTATCAGGGAATAGTATCACTTGAATATTGGTTGAGGCCCCATTGCCAATGGGGATGATTGACATGGGGTCCCGGGGTGAAATTTCTTCGGATGAAACTCTTTGATCTGCAGTTTTGGGCAATTGGGTTTGGGGTGAGCGTTCATTGAGCCCTGTTTACTTGGACTTGTTTGAAGTTTCAAACGCATTCCTTTAGACAAAATCACAGAATATGTCTTCACAAGTAGTTCCAAAAGCAAAGAAAACATTCAAACCGCGATCGAACAGTACCCTTTGATGCCAAACATGCTTTTGTCAGGCAGAGTCAAATAAATTGCAATCACAACTCCATCCATGTTTGCTTCACCCAGGAATGTCCACATGATGAAGCTATTTGCACCAACGTTCTTCCCAAGATGACGAAATTTTCAGGCGCATTGTTCAATGTCTGCTTGCTTAAAGCCAAAAAATAAATTTAGCACCTGCAAAGGAAAGTCGCTAGAAAAACCTCTGATGAGACTTCAATCGTTCAAACTCCGCTCGCTCCATTCTCCAACACTGAACGTGACTATAGCGTTCTAGAGGGGGCGAGAAAGCAACCACGCTGTATGCCTAACCTTGTTCAGTGGGTTTGCGGCTCGGGGCGGCATGTTGCCTCCGCTAATAAGAACTTCTATGCTGGTTATTAATTCGCACCAGCATATTATGTGATCCTGTATATACTGAAACCTTTGATCCAAATAAATCACATGCATGTGTGAAAGAAATTGCAATGCAAATCAATGCAAATGTGTTTGATGGTTGATTATCATGTTCCCAATAAAATGGACATAGATTGGGTATATACTATTTTTAGACAAACCTTAATCAGGCCAAACTTGTTTGCGTGAGTTGAAACAGAGTTTTTCATGTCTGCGGAGCCCCAAAAAGCGGGCTTTGTGTGCTCAAAGGCTTTGCAAAAGGGGCTTTGTGTCAAGGCTTTCCGGAAAACAATTTGACAGTTGAAGCACTTTGCAAAGCCAAGACCCAAAGAAAAATGAACGTATGCCTACACGCTGAGTATGGTGCCTGTTTCTTTTTCTGAACTCAACCCCTGAATACCCCTCATATGTACCTCTCCATCTCCTTGTTACTTCTCATCGCCCATGCATCATCAGCTTTCTAAAAAAGTTGGGAGGTGCTTGTTGTGAGTTTCTCTGCCACCAAGGCACCATCAGGATGCCGTTGCACATGAACCATTGGAAAGCAGTGCCCTCCTCAGATGCCCAGAACTCAGCTGGCCCCAACTTTTTTTCCCCATGATACACCATGATAAGCAGGCCGTGGTTACCGCCTTGGCTCATCAATGGCGAACCCAGAGCCCTCTCAACCTGTGGGGTTCTGCTGGGCTCCCCTGCGAAGATCTCATACTTCTTCACCTGATTTAGGTGGCCCCAAGGAAATTGGCATCACCTCCAAATACATTCCAAATCAAAGCCCAGACGAGCCGTCTGTTATTCAGAATTGCTGAATATGTCGGGGTAAATCTTAATTTGTGCGGATCACTTGAGGGTCTGGAGGGGGTTTGTACATACTTGGATATATGTAATATTATATATATAATGTAACATATATATATATAATATAATATATAAAATATAATATAATATAATAATATAATATAATAAAATAATATAATATAGTATAAAATAATATAGTATAATATAATGTAATGTAATGTAATCTAATAGAATATAATATAATGTGATGTAATATAATATAATATAATATATATATAATATAATATAATATAATGTAATATAATATAATATAATACAATATACAATATAATATAATACAGTTTAATATGATATAAAATAGTTTTATACTTTAATATGATATAATATAATATAATATAATATATAATATTATATAATATACAATATTAAAAAAAAAAGTTTAATATGATATAATATACTATAATATAATATATAATATATAATATAAAATATATAATATATAATATATAATATATAATATATATTATATAATATATAATCCATAATATATAATAATTAATATATAATATATAATATATAATATATAATATATATAATATACAATATATAATATATAATATATAATATATAATATATATAATATACAATATATAATATATAATATATAATATATAATATATAATATATAATATATAATATAATATATAATATATAATGCATAATATATAATATATAATATTTAAAATATAATATATAATATATAATATATAATATAATATAATATATAATAGATAATATATAATATCTAATATATAATATATAATATGTAAAATATATAATATATAATATAATATATAATAAAATATAATATATAATCTACAATATATAATATATAATATATAATATATAATAATATAATAATATAATAATATAATAATAGAAAAATAGAATAATATAATAAGATAATAATATAATAATATAATAATGTAATAATAGAATAATAGAATAATAGAATAATAGAATAATAGAATAATATAATAATATAATAATATAATAATATAATAACATAATAATATATAATAATATAATAATATAATAATATAATAATCTAATTAACATAATAATATATAATAATATAATAATATATAATAATATAATAATATATAATAATATAATACTATATAATAATATATAATAATATAGTAATATATATAATATATAGTATTATATAAAATATATATTATTATATATGATATATATTATTATATATGATATATCTTATTATATATGATATCATATATTATTCTATATTATATATAATATATTTACTATAATATAATATATATAAAGAGATAATATAATATTGTGACGCAGTGTAGTGTAATCTTCCGTAATGTATTGTCTTTTGGCTTTTAACCAGTGCTTAGTGGGTGCGATGGGATCTCCTTCCCAACCATTGCGTCCTTCAAAACTAGGGGTTCTATAAAACCACTGGATAATTGGGGATTTTGGGCGGGTTTGGACAAGTTTTGGAATATGAGAGAAAGATTATTTTAGCTTTCCAAGAGAATCCAAGTTGTGAGTTTGAAATCCACTGGTCAATTTCTGAAACATTCAGTTCCTCGGAAAACAGACTTTTCCATTCAGAAAACCAACATTATGAATATCATTGGGAGATTGTTAGCTCCTTGGCTCCCAGCCGGCCGCTCCCAACCCCTCCCTATTCACCGACCAGGTGAGTCGCTGGCACATATTGGATGCCAAAGGCCACGGCCGCCACCAGGGCGTAGAGCAAGCCAGTGGCTTGGGACATCGCGACGGATCAAAGTGGTTGCATCAGGAGTGGTACCGTGGTTGCGTCATGGGGAGAGATCCTGTCTTATGTCTTAATCTTCAAGCATGAAACCAGGAGAATTCTGAAAAACAGCTCCACGATCCAAGATCTGGACAAATCTTAAAAGTAACTTGGCAAATCCACCGATGATCCCCGGGGATCTGGGTTGAGCCCCAGCTTTTTGGGTATACTGTCATTCTGCCCCTGGCTCCGGTGCAGGTTGTTATCCACAAGTGGCTGATTCCATACTCGGGCAGAAGCTGCAAGCCGCTGTTTCAGCGACAAAGAATCAGCTGGACTGCCGTTCACTAGTCATCTCAATCAATTGATATTGATTGGCACTAGAAACATCCAGTTCGGAACGCAAAAAAGCAACGACAATCCACCACGAGGTGTAATGTGCCTCTCAAAATTGTTTGGCCTCCCCAAGCTGATGGGGCTATTCACAGAACCCATGCTGGATTTTTGCAAGGCCATTTCACGCAAAAATCTGAGCCCATCGTTGGAGTTTTGGGGCCATGTTTCTTCACCATGTCCCATTCCAGTGGTTTCCAGGCTTCCCGAGCCAAGCCGGGACCACCTTTCTGCAGGACCCTGGGTACCCTGTTGAGATATTCCGAATCTAATGTGGTACACCCAACTTGATCAGCTATCCCCCAAAATCACCAGCCATATGGGTGCTGTAAACCAACACCAAATGGTAGATTTCTTGGGTTTCCCGCATTGGTCAAGATGATGTCCACCAACCAACATACATGGGGGCTGCACTTGGGTTTTTTTCTATGGCTATAATTATGACGATCATCTCCAAAGTTGGGATATAACCCCTATCACTTTTATGGTTATATATCCAATTCTACGTGGAACTGCACCCAACCAGTGACACATCTTTCGATGTTTAAAAAAAAAAACATGTTGGTATGCGTCCATACAAGGTGGTGCCCCATAGTTAGCTAAGTTGGTTTATAACTCCCATAACTATGGTTTATGGCAGATATAACTATACTTAATGGGGTTTATAAACCAACTTATAACTGGGGGGCATCATCCTGTAGGCTTGCAACCATCTAATTGTTCTTCCTTCGGATCTTGAAGCATCCGACTTTCAACAGCCAATAGCACCGATAGTTGTCTCGACAAGTTGGAAACCTACAAAGGTTTCTATCCCAGCAACTGCTGGTTATCCCATATGATCCCAAGATTACATATATATATATGCCCCAACTTGTCTGGAAAGCTATGGCAGCTATATGTGGATATATGTGGGGTAATATGGGATAATATTGGATACTGGTATAATAGATTTTATATTTTTTTAATAGTAAAGTACTATTTTTTATCCTGTTGGAAAGCTGGAAATATCTGGAAATGATGCCCAGAAAAACCCGCGGCATCGATCCTGGCCTCCAGCTGTCCCCAATGGCATTGCAGACCTCTTCCAGGCCAGCATGGCTGGGAAATCTTCATGATCAAAACCCTAGTACCCTGATGGTACCCTAAAATAGTTACCCTCTGGTTATGACTAACATAGCCATGGTATAGATGGCTCATAGAAATAGATGGTTTACCTGGGTTTACCTATCTATAAAATGGTGATTTTCCATGGCGAACTGTGAGTCATAACCAGATGGTAATGGATGTTTTTTCCCCCTAAAGATGTGGAAACAGGTTTTGACCCATGCCCCATTAAGCGAAATCATCGATGGGGGAGGTTCCAGCCAGCAGTCACAACATTTCCGTGCTGCCCTCATTGTGTTACACAGACTTCAAGAACTACTTAGGAATACCAGATAGTACCAGATCCACCCGCCAGATGGACAGCACCAGCCAGCTTCATGTCACTCTCCTGAGGCCTAAGCTTCAATGAATAGATCATAAAGATTTCATAAAGTATCTATGTTCCAAAGGTTCCAAAGCACTAGACCTCACTTTTTCTACACATCTTTCATCATCTTTTCCAAGGCCTAAGTGGTAGCCCCAAGCCGCTGGGCAACCGGACAGGGCGGGTAAAGTACAGGGGCTGGCTGCTCTGCCTGGGAAAATCTCCAGGAACATGGGGAAATGAATAGACAGATCATTTATAATTATCCCTATTATAACCATTTATGGGGATTATAACTATTATAACTGATAGTTTTATGGGGATTATAATCATTTATAACCATGGGGATTTATTATGGGGATTATAACTATCTGCTCAATCCCTATTATGGTTTATTATAATCCCCATAATAACCAGATAGTTTTTGATCCCCACAATAACCTATCAACCATGGCACTTTTAACGGTTCATGTCTATTATTGGAGACATGGTGACGTGATTATTTGTTGCTACATTTTAAATAGACCACGGGAAAAACATCTACAATTTGAGATATTATATACTATTATTATTGTTGTTGCTGATCAGTTGATTACCGGAAGGTCATGGCGACATGTGGAGATATACTACAGTATCCTATTTCTTGGCAATTGGCAGTGTCAGCTAATGAACAAACTTCATTAACTTCAGGGCATGTATGGGTAGTAATTGGGAAGTAAGGCTGGTTAATAAGTCCGCGAACTGGAGGTATCATATATACTAGTATACATACATATCATGTATAACTAGGGTAGAAACCCATGTGTTCCAGTAAGCACAAAAAACAACTGGAATGCACATCCAGGTACTAAGATATACTGAGATGCTCACCTTGATTGGCTCCCCAACTTGCCGGAAACCGGGGGGTTCACTAACAAAAGAACACCTTGGATGATACGTCCACGTTGGATCACGTTGGACCTGGATAATTAATGATAATTATAGAATCTCTATCCCCCAATAGTAAACACCTTCGCAGGCACCGTGGTTTTGCGCTAGATCTGTTATGGTGGATATGTAGGGCGTTTGTAGCTATGCGGCACCGCCAAGAGAAAACCATGCCCTGGTCGGTGCTCCCCAAACACTGCATATCTGCATATATTTGGGCAAAACATACAGGTAAGAGTTTGGCCCTGTACTGTACGTCAAAGAAAGTCATGTTCAGGCCGTGTTTGAGCTTGTCACAAGTTGCCCACATGGCATGATTGTTGTTTTGGGTGCTTGGAGCCTGTAGCACCTCTTTGTCTTTCAGGATTTTAAACATGCCTTTGCGCTTGCCTACCAACATTTTTGCATATCAATCAAAGAATATGTGCAGAGACAACGTACATGCAACATAGCCTATTCGAAGAGCCTTCGAAATATCTAAGAATCTTACCTATATATATATAGTTACCTAGTTTAAGTGTGCCTATGCGCGGCTTCGCAAGGCCTTGCTCCTGTGACCAAAAGGGCTCCAAAGAACTGCATATGGTGATTGCTTACCCGGCGTTCCCATCACCATTGTCGATCTAATTCACCGCAGGGAAATGAAAACTCCCAAGTGTTTGTAGGTGTTCTTTGCAGGTCTTTCTTATCTTTCTTGTAGGTGTTCACTTATTTTTTCCAGCTGATTCTAGCTCCAACAGACTCCAACAACCCAACTCCCAAAATGCGAACTCTTTATAAGGCCCTAGTTTTCGATGCACAATTGACTTCAAAACATGTTTTCGTGTTGGCGTTTGCCGATTCTGGTTGCATGTTTGCACTTGACTAGAGCACCACGTTTATGGTTTGACAGTTTGACATGGCTTAAGTAACCATTGTTATCATTTTTTCATGATGGCTTTCACCCAAACCCCACCTGCCAAGCGATCTGCCAGGGAGGTTGTGGACCCAACAGGCTCTGCTGGGAGATCCAGCTGTCGAGGCAGCTCCTTTTCGGAAGTCCAAACCGTGGATGGAAGGCCGTCAGAAAACTGGAGATATAAACTACCGCAACCCCAAAATAGAAAAATGAGAAACGTGGAACACTGTGGTAAATATCATCTACACATATCTACACCATCTAAAGAGCTAAGTTGACGCACATGACTGGGTTAACGTTTGGTTCACAGAGGATACAACAGTTAGCATTGTGCTCCCCCGTCTTTCTCATCTAACCGCCCACATTATTATACTAGCAAATTCTATGGGGTTAATACCAAAGACAGGGGAGCAACACCTTATAGAAAACAATAACATAAATCATAACAACAAAACAACAAAACAACAAACTCAACAAACCAAAACAATACAATAGATTATAAAATAGTCTATACCATAATCATAACAACAAAATAAAATCAAAACAACCTACTACAAACAAAAACAAAGCAACAAAACAACAATAACAAAATCCTAACAACCTACTATTAATAAAACCAATAACATAAACCACAGCAACCTCATCATATCAACCCATCTCATCCATCTCATCCGTAAAAATTACAAAATATAATCATCATAATTGTATTGAATAATTTTCATCAAAGCATATACAAATATACATCATCTTACCTTATCTATTTCATAGGTGTTATTTCTAGAAAACTTATTTGCTTGAAATAGTCCTAGAAAATAATTGCGACATAAATTTTAATAGACTTATTGTATCAAACCAATGGGGATAACCAACATTATTTTCATAATCATTTGGCAGTGTGTCAAAACCTTGTACCCCTGGCGAACATCAAAATAGCTGGTAAATGGATGTTCATTCCCCTAAAAATGGTATTAATAGGTATTGATCCATACCCATTTACTATAAATAATATTATGGGATTATATAATTACCACAGTCTCTCCCGGAATAGGGGAAGCCTCAGCCCCCAGCCAAAATACTATCCCACAGCCAGCATACATACCAGCATACATACAAACTAGCATATCACAACAGCATCACATCTTTCTCAACCCCAAATCTCTTTAATTACCGCAATTACTATGCCCAAACCACCCTTCATGAACTTGTTGATGACCATGTCTTCTTAACCTCAGCGCGATGTAAATAGCACAGCAATCCAAACTTTTGGGGCGAGATGGAGTGAAAGAGATTGTGTGTTTGGGGCTTCTCCAAACCGGGCTCCAAGTATTTGGGAGTTGTTGCCTTCTTATTAGGCATGAATGTGCTGAATGTCAAGCTTGCGAAGGCTCGTTGGCATGAATGCTCTATTGAAACAATGTCCAATTCCGACTTGACACCCTCAAACCTTCCTACCTACAGACCGTTTCAATCATAGGAGCATCTGCTAAGAGCACTGTTTTGCAAGTCGCCATGCTAGCAAGAGCAAGCAGTCTCAAATGTCTAGGCATCAAGCATCCTTGTGCTCAGCCTCATGCCCCTTCGTCACCAAAATTGATGAGCAACAGGCGCTACATAAATGATACCACCACAGGAAACATCTCTGAAGCAATCACATCTCGCATATTCTCGTCTTAATTGGTTCGCATATTTGCGTACAAACTGTGCTTAGCATTCCACACCATCTACCAGATAACTGAATGCACTCTTTGCCCAGCGCGTCACAGAATAGGTTACACACGTCGTCGTTGGAGGATGAGGTGTTCTCCTGTGCCAACAGGTTGCTCTCCTGTGCCATGACCTTGTCCATCCTGTTTTGCGAGGCACTCGGACTCGCATTGTCCGTGCCGTTGATGTCTGTAGCTCCAGCGCTCAATGCAAGGATGATGAGGCAAGCGACAAAACGGATTTGCGCCATGAACATGCCGACAGACACCCCTAAGCTAAAAAGCGTGCCCGAGCGGTTTGAGCAAAAGATGCTGAAAAATGACACAAAATTCCAAGCGCAAAGTGAAAGAGCTAATTTCTGTAGCTTTCCAATTGAGAATGTCAAAGGTGCTCAAGTTGAAACAACTTACAAATTCAAGCTCTCCAAGAACATGTGGCTTCAAACCTCCAACAGACATATTCCCAACAGCTGAGCGCCCCGACAACAGGATGCAGAAGAGATTGATGACGAAGCCATGGAGGAGCAGAAGGACAAAGGAACATAGAGTAATCCCAGCCAATGACCCAAACGTGCCAAACACAAATTCCTGGGGAAAAAGAAATGAAGGACAAAACAAAAACCCCCGAAACCAGAAAACAGCACATCAAATCAACCATCTCATGGTTGCATCAAATAGGCATACGTAAGAAAAACAAATGCTTACAAGGCTTTCTAAAAACACTAAATCTTTAAAAGTTCATGCTTCATCAACAGTCTTGGGTAATCAGTTAATTTGTAGTATGTTTGGTTCAACTTTTCTGCAATCTCTTGCACAACATAATAACCTTTCAGCCAGTGGGAAGTTCTTTCTTTCTCTGTAATTGCTTTCTTTCTCATTATCTTTACTTTGTCTCCCACCTCTAATGTTGGGTATATTCTTTCTTTCTTTGCCTTTACCGAAACATTAAGTTTTGCTTTAAACTCATTCCTTTATTTCCTTGCTTCATTTGGAGTTAGTCCAGTAGCACTATGGACGTCTTTGTTGTTGTATGTTAGTAAAATCTCGGTTATGTAATCTATCCATTGAATGTTATTTTTTCCTTTCTTCTCATCATTCTCAACCCTTTTAAAAAGTTTATCTTTAAATGTCCTAATAAATCTTTCAGCGAAGGCTGGATGACCTCTAGTTCTATAAAGTTCAATCCCTTCATCTTCTACTAGTTGCTTGAAGTCAGCACCACTTGTACTACCTTCATCATCAGTGTATATGATTTTTGGTTTTACCCTCATCTTTTCTAGCCCTTCCATTGTTCCAGCGATGACATCGGCTGGGTGTTTGCTTTTAATAGGGACTACTACAGCATATTTACTTAATACATCAATCATTACCGTATTTTACCAGGTCAACCGAATATGGGGTGAAATACAACACTATCCGCTAAGCAGCTGATACTTTTGAACCAACGCTACAGAGTAGATCGATGATATATACACTACATGGTTTTACTGCAGGAGTTTTTACACCCCCCTCGGGCGAGCAGGGACGACTGCGGAGAACGAATAACCCACAAGAGCATACCCTCGCGGGTAGCCAAATTTCTTTAGTTGGTTTTGATCATTTTTATGCAGTCTTTCAAAGGTCCCTATAAAAAGCTCAAGACCGTAAAACCCAGCGCAGCTTTGCAAGGAAGGCACATTACCATGCCGCATCTTGCGCTATGCTACAAAAGAAAATCATCGTCTACCTGCGGTTCCAATAGATCCACCGGCCGCCGGCCTCGTCACGGTAATACCAAGCCCCACGCCAGAAACTCCATTCTCGGCGTGCACCATAGTGATCACGATTCCAACTCCAGGAGGCATCCGGGCGACCGGAGCTTGCAGCCTTTGATGTGACTCCTGTGCTTGCTGCTTTTGCAGTGGGCGGTGTCTCAGGCTCCAAGAATGGTCGCGCTCCTGCTTTGGATGTTGGTGGTTCGGGTGCAAGAAATGGTGCATTGTTGGGGTCAACTGGGGCATCAGCGTGCGAGGCATCTGCGCGAGCAGAGCTTGAGGCGGCAGTGTCATCATGTGTGGTGACGGATGCATCAGCTTCGGCTTTGCGTTTTCGCTCAGTGGTGGGCGCGACCGTGGGGTCGGCCTTATGACCTCCAGGACCTCCAGCCTTTGCAGCGGCGCTCTGCTTCTCTTTGCGTTCAAGGTTTCCCCGAACCAATGGAAGATTTTCCTCATACACCTTTTCGAGGAATTCAAGAGTGCCATCAAAAGGAACTTGGACAGTGCCCTTCCAGGTCAAAAGGCCACGGAATGCGCCACGACGACCGATGTAGCTGACATATTCATCCTCTGTAAAAATGTGGCGGCCGAACATGAATCCCCAGACCTTTTTCCATGTTTTGCGGAACTCAACTGGGAAACCATCAACACCTCGAGGCTGGGACATGAAAATCAACTTAGATAAGCAGTTTTCATTTTGGGCATTGGCGGCGACGCCAGCCGAGATCTGAGCTTTGGTCCTTGGGGGATCGGGGAGGTTGCCATATGCGAACATGTCGTCGAATATGCAGTCCTGCAGGTCCTTCCCCTCACCGTGGATGCGGTCGCAAAAAGTGACGTCGCTGGAGTATCTGTCTTCCACGTCCTCGTAGCCCAGCGCTTTTGCACGTCGATGCCTGTCGCGGCAGTCTTTGAGGACTGCTGATTCCACGGATGTGATTCCCCTGGGGCCCAGTTCCCGGCGAAGCAGATTGGCTTGCTCATCCGTCAAGGCTGTCAGCAAGCTTCCGCTCATTTTCCCAAACATTCCGAACCCGGCGAGACTTTGCATTCGCCGTTCAAGGATGCGTGTCCTCCTGTTGGGTTTGTCGGCCTCTTTTGTATCGCCACTTTCGTCCACTGGGAGTGGCTCATATCCACATGTGGTGCATGTCACTTGGCCACTGACGTACTCAACCTGGCAGAGGGGGCAGGAGCCCATGAAAGGTTCGCAGTACTTGGGTGCAATGTAAACACGGCGCGTCCTTGCGGGCGGCTGGTCAACTTGCATTGGGGCAGTGGCTGCATCATCATCAGTGGACTTGGCATCGGGTCGCCCCGTGCTGGTGTCATCCATTGGGTCGTCATTTGCGTCATCTCGGGCAGTCAGGGTGACCGCTTTGGATTTCGGTGCTGAGGCTGATTCCGCGCCTGTCCATGAGCTGGGCTCGAGATTGCTCTCGGCGCGGGACCAAAGCACCTGTCCTTCTTCTGAGATGCTGACCAGAAACTGCGGTGGAATGCGTTCTGAACACAAAATACCATCCATTTCTGTGCGACTAAAGATGACACCAGCTTCTACTGCTTGCCGCATTGCGATTTTGACTTCGACTGGACATTTTGCTCTTAATCCAGATCGATACCCCTGTGTGCCGATACAGTGTTCTGCCATGTAGATATGAGCACGGCCACTGTTGACTGTGTCACCGCCGCCTGGGATCAGGCCGTTCTGTGCGATGCTCTTCCAGCTGCTTCTCATCGTGCGATGGAAGACAACCTCAGGGACCTCAGTCATGGCACACAAGGGCACGCCAGTGAAGGCGGCTTTTCGCTCGGGGGATACTTGGTTTGAGCAATACACCATGGTTGAATTGGCATAAAGACCCCCTGCGGTTTTCAAGGCAGCTTCGGAGTGACCCTGAATTGCACGGATTTTCACAGGATAATACGGCATGCCTAGGCCATTGTCGACAGGAAAATGGGAGATCTTTGCACACAAGAATTGGAACCTACTCTTGCCATGCTTGTCGATCTTCATTGCGGTGCCAAACAGGTTTGCGACAGTGATGAAAACATCTGGGGGCACTTCCTTGCGGAAGGCTTTGGCAAAATCCTCCAAGTCAATCCAAAGGTCTTTGTCCATTGGCACCTTGGCACAGGATCCATGCCCCCTGCAAACTTTGTTGACACGAGTTGCAAAATCAGAAAATTTCTTGTCGACACGAGTCTGGCCAGCAATGGTCTCAACGTCGGATGCCGATATCAGCTCCAGCTCATACGCCGTACCTTCAAAGAGGATACCGGGCACATCGTCCCCGTCTGCATTGGTCACCATTGTATATTGGTATTCAGGCAAATGCTCTTCCATCCAATATGCTTTCACGTGGCCGGATGCATGTCCCTCTAAGCGCGCAGTTGCCTGCGGCTGGTACTGGCTGGATGTGGCTCTCTTGTCATCTGCGGGCTCATCCAATGGTGCTGGTGCTGCTTTCGGCCGCGACTTCAACATGACCTCAGCCGTTTGGACCAGGATTGTTGCTCTGCTGGATGCAGCGGGCTCGCCGTCGCCGGCGGCCTTTGGAGGGTCATCTTTGGGAGGCTCAGCAAACGTGCCCGAAGGCATCGTCTTGGTGTCGATGTAGTCCTCAGTGTCAGGTTGTTGAGCTTCGACGTCCTCCTTGGTGAATGACCTGCCCGTCGGCGTGATGTGTCTTCGGGACTCTCCAAAAAGCAACTTGGTGATGTTTGCACATGTCTCCTGATAGGATCTTGGCAGCTCGTCCAGGACGGCGCTCATGTTCCTCCGCAAATCATCCCATGTCTCCTGGCCACACTGAGCAAGCTCCAAACCAATTCGGCCAACCCGCCATCCGCAATCAATTGCGAAAAGGGTAGCTGTCCAAAAGGCAGCAAGACGCGTGCGATTTTCTTCAGAGTTGGCGAAATGCCACTGGTCTCTGAATTCCATTGCATCGGCGTACCCCTTTGCTTTCAGCCACGGATACTTCGGATTGGCAAGCCCTTGCAGGCTGCTGGTTAGAGCTTTAAATCGAGGCTCCAAAACATCAAAGAACTGGTCAAAGATAGGATGGATGCCATAATCTGCGCTCCAAGGCGCGGTCGTGAGACCGGCCGACTGCAAATCCAACTCCCGGGCCTTGTTGACAAACCATGTCAAGTGGCGCTCACAATCATCCAGGATCGTGGGCCAGTGCCCGTTGGGGCCGTCGTACGGCCAATTTGGATTTTGGGCAATCCCATCCTCTCCTACCAATTCATTTCCGAACCAGGACAAATGCAGGTTGATGCGTGCATCAGGATAGCGCTCGCGGGCGTCCGCGGCCAATTCAATCCCACGCTTGACCAGCTTCTGCAGAGTTTTGCCCCAAAGCATCTCATGGATGAACTCAGTCACATACTTAGGTTTGCGCTGCCGGAATGCTCGGACAGGTCAAACTTCTTAAGTGTTTTCCTACGCCCTGTGATCAATGCACATGACGAGTCAGAGACTAAGATCCAGATTACTTCATTGACAGGCATCTCTGGCAACATGATCTTTTCAATGTGGGACTCCTTTGGCAAAAAGCAGAAGCTAAGGTATTCTGCAAGCGGATCCTCTCGACCGTAGAACCTCAGGGCCGAGGCCGGCGTCCATTCGGTCATCAGTCCATCCACGAGGTCCTGAGCAGCCTGATTCTCACCTTCATTGCGCATGGCCAATGCAAACAAAATGCGATTGTGAAGGAGCAACCATGCTTCTTTGTTAGCCTCACGTGTGGCTTCGAGCGCAGCCTCGCGGCTGGCCGGGTGTGCTGTGGCATATCGCGAGTCAGCCATTTTAGCAGGACAGGCACGAATGACAGCGGGTGAAATCCTTTTGGATGTTTGGCCCACCACAGCTACCCGGAAACACTCATGGAGCATGTCAGTCAACTTGAAGGTATAGTTCTCAGCAAGTTTAAGAGCTTTGCCCCTACTTTGATCATGCTCATGTTTGCCATCACATTTAAATGAGTCTAACACTTCGAGTTCTTTGAAGTTTCCTGCAATAGTCCAACTTTTCTTCATTGGTTGACCGTTGTTTCCAAGAACACCCAACATACAACCATCAAAATGATGAGTAGTCATGGATCGTTCTATGAGGAATTTTCTAACCATCGGCCATCTCCAATATTTGCAATTCTTGGACAGTTCAAATGCTATCAAGGTTCGTTCATCATAAACTTCATCCACAAGTTTGGCAAAAGATTTGAACAACTTGGCACACAGTTTTTGTTGCTCTTTGATTCTTTCTTGACCCTCAACAGTAAGGCCATTCACATTCCCCCATGGGCTACCTCCAACACAAGGCAACGATGCATAAAGTATCAAAGTGCCGTCATTGAAATCATTTCTGAAATCTTGGACTTGGGAGGCTAGCCGTTGCCGACAGCTGTTAGTGGTACCATCTTCTTTTTCGGTAACCCTAATGCAGTGGCAATCTTCATTGGACTTTCTTGGGGTACTAAGTTTCGAATCATCAGAGCAGCAAAATTCGATCAACATTCTGGGCTTAAAAGACTTTTGGGAGCCCCCCTGATTCCCGGCAGCGGTTGCTAGTTTTGGCACCTTAGTGGAGTTCGGCGCCGCGGTGTGGCGGGCTGCTGCTTCTTCCACCTTTGTCGGGCCAATGCCAATGAGATGAATGGCATGCAACCAAAGGGCTGGTCGGGTAAAAGGTTTTGTAAGAATGTCTGCAACTTGGAAACTGGTTCCTACGTTGAGAAGATCGAACTGTTTACATTCAAATTGTTGTTTCAACCATTTGAAGTTGATGTTTTGTGTTTTGTTCATGTGTCTCATGGATGCTGATGAACCGGTGGACATGACTGTGATAGTCGCTTGGTTGTCCTCCATAAATTTGACTTGATAAAATTCAGGGAAACTGGCCTTGAGGGAGTTGATGTCCGCTGCACTACAACCTGTATCGACGTTCCCATTACGGATTTCATCAATTTCAGGGTCGATCCTAGTGAACACGGCATCTTCTTGGGGCTTCGCGGCATCGCGAGCTGGCTTACCCTGTAGCTTCTTGAAAAGGTTCAACTGCTCAAACAGGGCCAGCATTGGAATGCCCTCAGCTCTCATGCTGTGATTTGCGGCAACTACCTCAGCCTCAGTTGAAGATATTGCAACAACCGTTTGTTTCTTACTGAATGCATTTAAGGGGTAATACGTGTTGGGGCCTACAAGCACAATGGCACTGCCAGTGGTACTCTTGCTATCATGTTCGCCTGCATGATCTGCGTCGGCAAAAAGCCAGAGTTGGCATTCATCAAAGGCATCCCCAATGAAACCCTCTAGGAAATGGTGCTTTGTACAATGAATGTATGACACCAATCTATGCAAGGCAACATCGCATTCTATGGACCATTTTGTCACTCTTGATGCTAAGCTTTGTGTGGCACGCAACAAATCGAACCTTGCCATTCTGGCGGCGAAGAGTATCTTCATCAAGATCTTGCTGGCCACTGGCTGGAGTTTGCCAGGCTTTTCATCTTCACTGAGTGTGGGCCGTGCGATGCCAGCATCTGTGAATGGTGTTGGCACCTCTTTTAAGGACGATGGGCTGACTTTTGCAAGACTACAATAGTTTTCTACACAGGACCCCAGGAAATCACTCATGTCATACCTCACTAAGTTCACGGGCTTGGCCATGACGCCAGCTTTTGTCTTCACAGCGTGATCAACCCCCCTGAACTTAGAGGCCTTGGCTTCCTTTTTCGCCTCGCGTTTGTCGCGATGTGGTCCTGGTCTGGCTTTACTTGCCATTGCAAACTGCTTGAATTTGTCAGGTCCATCTTGTCCATAACAGAAAACTGTTTTTCCTGTCCAGAATTCATTTGTTTGATTGCTAGATGTTTTCCAATCATCTGTATAAACATCATAGCCCCCCTGATTGTTCCCGTCGGTGATGCTAGGACAACTTTTCAATGTTACCTTTTTGTCGAAGAAAGTTATGCGACTTGAATTTTGACAAGTTACATCTCCCCCCTCATCAACCGGCTGGTACAATCTTTTTCGGGGTTGAATGTGGTGTCTGATCCATGCCATGTTGGTTTCATCATGCTCCCACCAGTCTTGTGTTCTGTGTTGTGCGGCTGCTGACTTCTTGGCTTCAAAGGCGAATGCGAAAGGGTGTGCCTGCGAAGGCAACCGGATGTTTTGAAATTCACGGTGCATACAGCCAAAGTAGCGGTCATACGGCTCAGGATCACCAATGTTCACTGCAGCCTTGACGCTTGCCCATGCCTTTTCCAGATTTGCGGTAGGGCCAGCCATCTTGAAGTCATCTACATACACAACCAAAAGACAGTTGAGCTCTTGATGATGAAAAATTGAATGCCAAATGTCAGGTAAAATTTGCTTCCAACCCTGTTTCACCACACGGCTATTGAGATGATTTTCCCAAATACCCCCGCTATCAGGATGACCATAAAGGGCAAGTAACATAGGAACCATGGGTTGCCAGTACTTTTTCTCCCAATCTTTGGGCCATCTGTTGCGTGGAAGTGATAACCATGTGGGCACCCCTGTGAAGAGGGCTTGTATGTAGGCTTGGATTGCATCTGCCTGCTGTTTGGAGAACCCGGGCTGACTACCGAAAGCATCTAGCAGCTTTGCTGCTTCCATGGATGCTGGGGAAGAGCCTAACTCGTTGAAGAGTGCGTGATCGGAATTCTCGTCCCTGACATTGTTCCCTTGGAAAACCGTCCTACCCTTGAACTTCCGGCGAGGGTCTGATTCAGGCAATTCAGAACCCTTCTCATAGCAAGCCTCAAAGATTCGACCTAGGTGCACAGTTTGGCCATTGCGACGAGCCTCAGCTACTATGTCGCGGCATTCACGAACACGCTTCTCATCCCAAACACCCTTATTACGGAGATTATCCCATTCTTTATCAAGGGCGGCCTTGGCCTTGGGGTTGCTGGCAATCTCATCTTTTGATACAAGCCTAGCAACTGAAGCGAAAAGCTCGAGTGCGACCTTGAACTCAAGTTCCTTGATCTTCTCTCTGACGAGCTCTCTAATTCGAGGCCGGTGCTCAATTGTGGCAGGCGCGGCAACTTTTGGCATTGCCGGCACGGAAAACTTTTGGGAAGTGGCTGGAATAATTTCCCAAACATTGCCTACGAGCTTTGCAGTTGCAGGAGGGCGTTGAGTTGCCTCAAGCCGGGCCGGTGAAGACTTCTTCTTTTTGCCCTTGCTGCCAGACGAAGATGCTGGCTTTTCCTCCTGCTCCTTGGCTGCTTTCTTTGCTTCTTCCTCGATGATCAACTTCCTATCTTGGGGTCCTAACATCTTCCACAATTCTGAGTCGATCCCCTCCGGACGCTTTGAACCTTTATAGTTACGTACAATCCGGTGACCATCCCAATGATGTCCATCTGGAATTATTTCACCTTTCGGGGTCAATTTGAGATCTGGAAATACGGGCGCTTCGGGTGCATCAGGCTCGACATCGCTGTCGGCTGGTAGAGGCGTACCTGGCTCGTATTCATACTCGTCTTGTGGCGGATGCAACCTGGATTCAAGAGGCACAGCTTTGGGTGTCTGCGGAATGACCTGGTCCTCGAGGCGATCGGCTTTGGGTGCTTTCGAGTCAATCAGAGCTTTCAAAGGAAAGATGAAACCCTCGGATGGCAATTCCAACCTCTTTGTTCTTTGGATTGTCAGTGCGCCCCAGTTGACATGATAATCTGCGGCTTCCAACTTGGCAACTAAGTATTCACCCTTCCAATCATGACCTGGTTGGATGTAATACCCAAGGAAAATTCCTTCATTTGCTGTTGGGGAGAGCTTACCTGATGTGTTATCCAACCTCTTGGGGTTATTCCAGAATAACACTTTGGCACCAAATGGAATGTGCATTGCAGGGAACTCTTCACCAAACCTGAGTTGCCATGGGGATTCACTGCCGTCAAGCTGGGGGCTTGCATTGATCGCGGTCGCATGATGCTGCATGGCCAATGGCCACATCTTCAAAGGAAGTCCTGATTGCAACAAGTTGCTCCGGGCACCTTCCAACATCTGACGAACTTCGCGCTCAGCAAAAGACTTTGATGAATCTACATATTCAATGGAAGTTTGGTGTCTGTAACCCAAATCCTTGATGGCCCTGATCAATTCTGGGGAATTGTCAGTGTACACAACTTGAACATCATCCTTTGATCCAATGAAGTGATTCAAACCATCAACACAGCTTTGTGAGTCCTTGGACTGGCTAGGGTAGACATACCGATATTGGGTGTGCAGATCTTTCAACACCAATGCAACTTGCTCCCCCCTGAAACCCTCTTCTACGTTTTTCTTGATGATGACATGATCCCCAATGACGTGGTCACCGAACACTTCAGTTTCGATTCTCTTCTGACCACCTTTCTTTCGTGCCTGAGGTGCCATCATCCTTGCTCGTTGGCAGGTTCTGCAAAAGGGGTTCTTGGGGAAATGCGTGTACTGATGTTGGGTACTTGCAGCTTCGGCCAACAGATCCTCAGTCTTGCGGCTTCGGATGTACTCCTGCCGAGCGTCATCCTCGACCAGCTCATCCAATTGCTCTTCATCTTGGGCTTCGTCCCGTTTGGCTTTTGAGCTCGACCGTGAGGTCGGCATTGCAAACAACTTTCTGAGGTGCTTATCCTTTTGAAATTGATCTTTGGGATAAACCTTGCAACTATCATCCAAAACTGGGACATGACCTTCGATCTTGAGCTGGACGACCTTGTCATCTGGACGGACTAGGATTGGTTTGCCATTGGCAGGCCATACGAAACTGTAACCCTGATCTACACATCTCGTTCCTACGGAGAGCACAGCTGGGGTATGATCAAGTACATACGGATGCACGGGATCTGGCAATGCGGACAACTTGACATCAGCAACCTCGTTTGCCTCGGTCGAACCATTGGCTGTGACTAAGGAAATCGGATGCTCGGCTGCACGGCAGTTCTTGGCACTGACATCCCTCAGCATTCCTTTGGACACAAGATCGGATTCACTACCTGAGTCGACAAGCCAACTAACACCGGCCTTTGGCGCGGCTGTGGCAATTGACGGGAAGCGACCAATGTCTCTAAGGGCTTTGGGACCGCTAATGAATCTGCATTCTTTGCATGTGATGTCACGTGTGTCCTCATTCCAACAACAAAACCCACAACTAGGTGCAACATCTGAATCATGAAGTTTCACAGTTTCCTGAAGCTGTCTTGCACGAACCTGAGCCTCATGCTGTTCAACCTTGGATGAAACCGGAACATCTTCAGCTGTCTTGTACACCTCAGTGAACTCTCTTGGACGGTGCTTGACTGGGACTTGACGACCAACTGCTTTCACCTCGATCACATGTGGGGCCTTTCGGAATCTAAGGCGCTTCATGCTAACACTTGACTCATCAGAGCACGAAGTTGCCTTCGGCTGTTTTCGCACGATGCATGCAAACTTCTGGATCAGGCATGGAGCGGCTGTGGAATCCTTGCTCTTCTTCTTAGGAGCGGGTGAATTAGCCCTTTTGGTGTCTTTGGTGGCGGCAGCAGCTTTGTCAT
The DNA here is from genome assembly GCA_947184155.2 of Cladocopium goreaui. NCBI lineage: Eukaryota > Dinophyceae > Suessiales > Symbiodiniaceae > Cladocopium > Cladocopium goreaui. The sequence goes on from CAMXCT020003473.1 coordinate 61,598, forward strand.
CATGCTTATAAAAACATTTGTCACCACGTCTGCACTTTCCCTGGGCATGATAGATACATGGGGTTTTAGCCATTTCTTCCTTGGACATTTTCTTCCCCTTATCATCTTTGTTGCCCCTTGATGGTGAACGTGTTTTGGTTCTTCTGGGTGATTGAGTTCGAGATTTGTCATCCTTGACATGCTTAAATGGACATTTCTTCCCCTTATCACAGGTACCCTTTTGGAACTTATAGCAAATCTTGTCACCTTTGCCACCTCGTTCCTGCGATCTACCACGACTTGGAGAGCCCTTTCGGCCACCGCGACCATCGCCTTTGGCAGGTGCGGCCTTTGTGTCCTTGATCCCAGCCTTGTTCTTCTCCGCAATGCGGTTCCTGTTCTCCCTCAATCGTTCGCGATCGATCAAGTTCTTCATGGATTGGTGAAGAAAACTATAAGACTTTTCATGGGATTTCTCATGAGCACGGTCAAACATCTCAATGTCATACTTCAGCAACTGACTTGGTCGGATCTGCCTCAACAAGATGTCCCTTAACACAGCATCATCGGGGGTGACAGCCATGCCAGCTAGGGTAGCATCCCATTTGTTGATGAATCTTCGGAGATCCTGGACAGTATCGCCTACTTTGACAACACCCAAAAGGTCTTCTACTCTGTAAAGGCTACCTGCTTCTTCTGATGTCTTGAAGTAGTCCTCAAACATGAGCAGAACATACCTTCCCCTGACCTGGATGCCTTTTCGGGATTGCTGCTCCTTGAAATTCAAGATTCTAGTTGCGAGGTCCCCTCCGGCCGAGCGCGTGAGTGCTGCTGATAACTTTGTATCCAGCGTGAGGAACTTTCCAGGATCTTGGAGTTTCTTCTCCAACTGCTCTCTGGTGCACTCTTGATCGTACACTTCATTGAGCCAGAGCCACGCCTCATCCGGGCGATCTGAACAGCTTTTCACTTCATCACTGACGTGATTCTTCCAAGTCCTATACGACTCCGGAGCGGGCATGTTGTTCAGCTTGATGAGTTCAGCCTCCTTAGTTTTTGGCTTATCCTTTTCTTCCCTTTGGGTTAAGGCTTTCACCAATTCAATAAGATCTGAGGGACCCATAACTTGCTGTTGCTTGGTTACGCTCTTGGGGGAGTCATTTGGGGGAGTTTTGATAGCTTCAGTGGGAGTGAAAAACCCTGACTGCGTTGGCAATTGAGGCTGGTCGTTGCCGACAGCCGGCTTTTGCTTGGGACTGCCACCTTTGAGCAGCTCATCCAGCTTGGCCTTTGCTTCTTGTGCCAACACTGCAGGCGTCTTCAACTCATGAATCGGCTCGTCACTGCCTTTGGCAGCCTGTGCATTGGATGCTTTGGGAGTGGCAATATTGAAGTGGGGCACGCTAGTGGTAGCGGCTGGCTCGGCATTCAGGGCGGATGCTCTCGGAACGGAGGCATGCTGCGCTTTGGCAACATGCTTTAACTGCTCCTGAAGGTCATCGATTTGGTCCTGAAGGCTAAGGTTCTGAGCCGCTGCCTCATTGATCTTGTCGGCCGTCTCCTTCTTGTAGTTCTCGAACTCAGTCCTCAAACTGATGAACCTGGCCTGATCAATTGCAGCCTGATCTTCATATTGCTTCTTTGTGGCAGCTATGGCATTCTTTGCATGTTCAACTGTCTGTGCATAAGAAGCTTCGAATTCACTAGTGATACGTTGCCTTTCCTCTGCAATTCTCTGATCATGCTTTGTGTTTGCCTCTGCCTTTACATCCTCTATTCTTTTGTCATTCGATGCCTGAGCCTGATTTAACCTGACCTCCATCTCATCGCCTCGTTTCCTCTCCTCGTTGACGGCACTAATGGCCTTACCTTCAATCTCCTGCAGCCTTTGCTCATACTCCTGCTCCTGCATTACGAGTCTACTTGACCATTCGTTTCGAATTGAGTCAACTACTCCATGCATTATCTGAAGGTGCCTCTGTTCAGCTTCCCTCATGACTTGCAGGGTATTCCCACTAGTAATCTGGGACAGGTTGTTTTGTATGAAGGTAAAGTACGCGACAACGGGTTGGAACATTGTTTCGTCATCCATCGGCTCGGGGTTGCCCCCGGCCACATTGGGCACAGCGACAGCCGATGGACCTGACCCTGGAACGGCGAGAGGATGGTCAATTGGGGTCCCCATAGCAAAGTAGTGAGACTACGGCT
>CAMXCT020003474.1:0-10000 GCA_947184155.2 Cladocopium goreaui
GAGCCTGTATGGTTGACCCGTGTCAAAAGCACCCGATTCAACTCATGCAGAGGGAAGACAAATTGAAATGTGAAAATCCATATTGCAAGCTACGCCCAAGTGGTGCTTTCAATCTCCAGGAGGCTCTGTAACCCGGTGCCATCCCCATACGCAAGCACAAATGTTGATAACTCAAGCTTGGGATGAACTTCTTGCACAAAGCAGCGGCTGCGATTACAAATGAGTACACACTGAAACAGTCCCCCAAGAGTGACAACCTGGCATTTTCATATGCTGCTAAAGACTGTTTCTGCTTGCTAGCGCTAAAACAGAGAGAAGTATGCTTGTATCCATATCCCAAGAGAAGTTCACGCTCATCGCTATCTGCCAGTCTCCACTTTTCACCCTTCCAAAACACAAAGCGATCTTGATAATGATATGGAGGAAACTTGAAATGCTCGCTTTGCCATCTCGCCACTGTGTCGGGGTCACATCGTTTTAGACCGGCTGGTTGTGGTGGCGGCTTTGACCTAATGATTGCACGCATGGCAGTGGGGAGAACTTCTCCCTGTGTACCTCCAGGCCAGTACACACCTGGCTCAATCCACTGTTCCATCTCCGGGTATGGTGCTTTTGCTATGAGCTTAGTCCAAAAAGTGTCAGGCTCAAATTCTAACCCCTCTAATGCACCTTCCAACTCTTCGCTGCACCAGCAAAGACGTGGGCGATTCATTGGAACTGCATCAGCGCAATAGAGGTGGTAGGGCCAGGTCTCCAGTTCTTCAGAAATTTGTTCACATTCGGGCTTGCCCATGGACGCTACGTTCTCACCCACAAATTTGACTACAATGTTACCTCCAGCTACTTTCCTCAAGAGTTTTAGAATACGAGGCATCTCAAAGAAAAGCTTGGATTGTTCTCCCTGCAAGCCCTGCCGAAACGCTTTTACTGATGTCAAGTCAGTGCATGGAAAACCTGACCAGAGATGTATTTCAGTGATTCCTACAAATTTCAAGAGCCATGAGCGCACCATTACCTCATCCAGCGTTCTGACGTCTCCATATTGTAATGCTTGTGGCCAGCGCCTGCTGCTGACCCTGTTGGCTGGCCCATGAATTTCGAAGCTTACCATTCCCATAGGTCTTATTCCCAATATATCGTAACAGCGGAAACTTCCGCCGATACCATGAAACAGTGACACCACCAAAATGGGAGCAGTTGCTTGAGCATCCATTCCTGATTTACTGGCGGCTACAAAGTCTTGTCCCTCTGATGACAACTCATACGCAATCCCAACTGCTCCTCCCGTGTTTGAAGCATCTGAGGCTGTAGTGACTTGGCTGACAGTGGCTCCCAAATTCGTTTGAAAGAAAGGTGTTGCACATACTATGGCCCACAATTCACGACGCACTCTGAGCACCAGACCCAAATCAAACTTTTTGCTCCCCACATATTCCCAAGTCGCTTCAAGGAAGGACATACCAGGTCGTCTAAACTGTAGTATGTGGATCCAACGCCCTGCTATCACTTGAACATGTTTCTTAGACAAGTGGGTGCGGCTCAAAACCCACAAAGTAGCTTGCATCACCCGCAGCAGGCGGTTGGGAGATCCACCTATAGTATTTGTTGCTCCGCTGACAAGTGCTCCAAGTTCTTCCGCTTCAACAACACCCCTTTTCCGCTTTTTCTCTGAAGATACCACTTGGGCTTTCTGCCAGGCGGTCTCTGCTAGTTCATGCAAACGTTCTCCCCCAATCGTCTCTTCTCCTTTGTCCACAATCTGACCTCCAGCGTAGTTGTCTAAATAGACATGCCACCACGATCGATTCTGCCGCTTTGCCTCTTTTAACAGTCCTACCATCCAGAGAGGGACAGCTCGATTCCGTACCACCTGTTAAGCTTCACTCAAAGACCCTTGCAACAAGATTTGTTCGCTGACTTCTTGCATGATTGCGACCGATGACAGCCATCCCATCGGTAACACACAACAACTCAAGGCATATCGTACCGCAGGATCTTTTCCGATCTCGTTTCCCCATCTCAAAATGTTGAAAGATAAACAACGACGCCATTGGTGAGGCAAAGCAAAAAGATAGAACGCATTACACATGTCCGATTGCCAAATGCGTGCTTCTTCTTTCCCTTCAGTCACTACAGACATCCAGCTAGTAATGCTGGGTAAATTTTTCACTGCTCCTTCCAATTGCAACATAACAGAGTTAGAAGGGACCAAATTCATGATAACACGAAGGATGGGTTCACCACTGTCAATGGTTGATGTTTTTGGGACTCCAAAAAGACCATTCAACACTGGTTCGCCCCGAAAATGCAGCACTTGATCCAACGGTGTCCGGTCACAAACGCCACGATTCACCAGAACACGTGTGATTCCATCAAGCTCCCCTGTTTCCACATGTATACGCCCTTGCAACTTAGGCAATTTCTGACCCTTATCCGGCAAAATACAAAGTTCAGGCTCCCTCAAAAACCTACCTGTCACAGGCGACACCCACTTCAACAAGTCAATGCATCCACCATGTTCTTTGGGGGGAAGTGCAGGTTCAATTTGTCTTAAAGTAAGTTTATGACAAACACCAATCTCTTCCCCCTTGTAGTTGACCCTGGCAAGCTTGACATCTTTTTCGATTGCATCTAGGGTCACTGGCTCTTGCGTCCCATGCCCCAACAACCGGTCGGTCATCTGGTGCACGGTCTGAAAGGCGCTCGCTTCTGCTTTGATCCATCTACCTTGTTCCAGTAGTTTCTGCCTCCCGACCAGAGTATTGCAAGCGTAGCACGCAAGGTATGTCCAGCAATCCCCAGCATGTTTCTTTGCAAAATCTTCTCCCGCTGCTTCGAGCAGAGAAATCTTGAGCAGTTTGTCTCTAAGCCCGGCTAACTCACCCTCTCGAATAGGCAGAGCCAAACGTTTCCGCCCGGCTCGAAACCTCTCGCTGGAGTTAAATAGCACCGACCAGAGTGATGAATTCTTCACACTGTCCTCGCGATGCCCAACATGCAGTAAAGTCCAGGCCAGGACACATCCTGTGCGTTCCAATGTGTCACACAGCTGCAGGACTGACAAAAAGCTCAAGGGCTGATTAGTCGGATTCGTCTCTGACACAACACTGTCCAACCGCGGGTACCCTGCCTTGGCAGCGATGGCAGAGGGCTCCAAAGGAGTCGGGTTCGTTTCTGACACAACACTGTCCAACCGCGGGTACCCCGCGTTGGCAGCGATGGCAGAGGGCTCCAAAGGAGAAATCTCCGCAACGGCCTTGACCAGCGAAGAACCTTCAGCCACGGCTTGTACCAGCGAAGGCAAAACTAGCCCTTGGGTTTCTCTTCGGTCTTTTCCTTGTTCTTCTCCCATTCTTTTGTCCTGGACGCCTCCCATCCTGGCCTCTGATCCCATTTTCCTCGGCCTCCTTTCTTTCCTTTGCCTTTTCCTTTGTTCTCTCCTTTGTAATCGCCCCGCCCATCTCCAGAGTTCCAATCGCTGCGCCCCTTCCCCCCTCGGCCACGGCCAGCACTCGGAGTCCAAGTGCTGGGAGGAGGGCCTTGAACCTTGGAGATGAGCCGAGCGTGTTTTCGGGTGGCCAGCAAGGCCGCTGCCCCTGCTGCACTGGCCTCCTCCAAAGGAAAGAGCTCGAGGTGCTTGGCCATCTGCCACGAGCCATCTACCAAGCTTTGATGTATGGCGATGAATCTCGCCGCCAATCCGTCGGCTGCCCTGGCTAAGTCTCCTTTTCTGACCAAGTCCAAACAGGCGGCCAGATGATGAAGTTCTCGCATCTCCCGCAATTGATGCGGATAGCTGCTCTTCACGTGCAAGTTGAAATATGTCATCACCTTCACGCCGCTGGTCATGGTCGAGCTCGGGTGCCCCAGCTCGGTCAAAGCGCTCTGATCCAACTGTTCCTGTATGTGGCTGACAAGCATCCTGAGGACAGACCCTGGATGGTCCCTTGACTTCTTTCGCAATGGGGCCTCTAAGTCTTCGTCGCTTGACACTGCCTCGGAGACCTCGTCGCTGTAGGAGCTGGAGTTGGAACTGCAGCTCACGATCGTTCCATCCTGTAATTTCCTCTTCTTCTTGGAGGTCTTCTTCTTCCCTTTCTTCTCTTTCTGCTCCCCCTCCGGTGTCCTTCCAAACACTTTGGCTAATGCTGCAGTGAGGTTCTCCATATCCGTCTTCTTCGACTGCTTCTTCTTTTTCCTCTTCTTCTCGGCTGCCCTCTGAGTCTTCGCTGCTAAGGCCTGTTTCAACAATTGGCCGCTCAAGCCTTTCAAAGTGGAATCTTTTGTATCCTCCAGTGGCAGAGCGTCTCGATGATGTCGATGGCTGGAACGAGGGTGACCTTTGCGGGCTACGGCCTTGGCCAGCGCGCCTGCACCCTCTCCCAGGTTTGCCCCTGTTGTCAGGCGTTTCTCCGGAGCACAAGACGAACCTTCGTCCTCTGACCCACTGCTGACATCCTCTGCGACAGGGGTCCCCGGGCTGTAGCCATCTTCGACCCGTATGGTGCCAGGATCTTGCAATCGCTCTCGAACTGCTTTGAGGCGGCTCCGTAGCTCTTCTCTGGTTGCCTTCTCCTCTTCCTTCTTCTTCGGCTTTCCTCCTTTGCCAGGTGTCTCCGGCTCCTCTTCTCCTGCGGCATGCTCTCGCTTTCTGGGCCCCTCTTTCGCCTTTGGTGTCTTGGTCTCTTTCTTTCTCCCAATAGGTTTCTCTTTCTCTTTGGGAGGATTTCTGGAGCGGCGCCCAGGTGTGCTTGGCATCACTGCTTCTGTCGCTTTCAACCAATCTACACCAGCGTCTAAACTGCTTGCGGCTACATACTCCTGAACTGAGATGAACCTGTCCCAGCTCCATAGCCGGATCCGGGTCACATGCATGAAAGGAGTGTCTGCATCGTCCTTCTCTTCGGTCATGAGACATGGTCTTGTCAAACATAAATGAATGCGGCATCGGGCATCGCTGAACTGCCCGTCCAAAACCTGAGAATAGGGAGTGTCTTCGGCGCCCAAATGGCGGCACTCCAGAACAATGGAACCATCCAACCTTGTAGAAACCCTTCCAATCAAAAATGCTGCCCAAGCAAACGGAGGATCGTGAGTGTCTGTCTCGGACAGGAAAACTTCCAAAACTTGTCCTCTGACTGGTGACAATGCGGCCCATTGCACCCGATCTTCTGGCGAGATCTCGGCTCCTTCGCCGCCGAAAGACGCCATTGCTTATCCAGACCTGTCCAAGGCCTGTCGTCCTTGTGCCACTGATGAAAGTTCCAACAAACCAGGTCCAGCTTTTCGATGAACTCGGGTATTGGGGTCCTCTGCCAAGCGGTGCAGGCGTTGGTGATTTCGCCCCGCTCTTCGATTCTTTTTCTTTCCTCGTCGATCTCGATCTCGATCACTGTGCCTTCGTCCACGAGAGCGGCTACGAGGTGCACGGCTATGGCCAGCACTCTCCCGATCCCGTCTTGGAGAAGTCTCACGCCTTCGGTGACCTGAGCGGGACCTGTCAACAGCCTTGCGCTTAGGTTCAGCTCCTCTCACCACCACCTCCTCGTCCTCGAGCTCCTCTTCTTCTTCTCCTTCCCAATCACCTGAAGCCTCTTCTGTTGGTTCCTCCTTATTAGGTGCTGGAGGAGGAGGAGGTGTAGGAAGTTCAGGCCGCCGACGAGGCAGGGATTCACGACTTCTGTCAGCTGCCCTACCAGGAGTTTCGGCTCTTTCTGAACCTGGCCTTACTGATCTAGCTCGGCTCGCACCAGCTGAACCAGACAAGCCCCCACCCACAGCAACACCTGCGCTTAGGGATCTCAAGGCTCTAATCTGCCTTGCAGTGTTCAAGATCAGATCGTTTGCTAAAACCTTAGCACCAGGGATATCCCAATGAGCGCAAAGCTCACGACCGGCTGCCTCCCAGCCTGTGCAGCCTGCACTCCAAAGATCCCCCTCAAGCGCTGCGGAATGGCGACACTTCGGACAAATGGGTGGGGGCATCTACACCCTAAAAGAAATTGGACTTTGAGATAAATATCGCAGAGAGTCAGGTACGATGTTCAGCCTAAACTTCTACCAGAAAGTCTACATGAAATCAGTTACATACATTACATGTATTACAAACACTGCACTACATTGCATACATTGCCGCACATTACAATACAGCACAAGCATTACAAGCATTACACGCAATACATACATTGTATACATATATTACATTCATTCTTGACATACATGACAATCATTTCAAACAATGCACACATTGCAAACGTTGCATACAAAGCAAACATAGCATACATAGCATACATAACACGCATAGCATTTATTACATACGTTACAGGCATTACATACAGTACATTCAAAACTCTCAAAAAATTCACAACAACATACCTAACAAAGGTACCATATGTAACCTACAAAACCTGCATACCGTACATATCACACATACATATATACAAACATACATTACATTATGTTGTTACGTTACGTTACGTTACGTTACGTTACGCTACGCTACGCTACGTTACGTTACGTTACGTTACGTTACGTTACATACATACATACGTGCAGTTGTTTCACACTTGCTTTGGCTCAAGTGGCACGTAACTTGCATAGAGTATACTGTAGCACTGTAGGTGCTTTAACCATATATTTATTTACACCGGGTGCCGCAACCTAGATTCGTGGGCGAAAAAGCAGCTGGGCGCTTTGGGTTGCGCATAGATCTACAGGCCTCTACCTACCTACCTGCCTGCATACATACATGCATACATACCTACCTACTCATACATACCCATACATACCCTTGCATACCCATGCATAAGCATAAGCATACATAGCCATACATAGCTATGCATAACCACAACCATACATAACATACTGTCAACTACTTTGGCGGGGACCTTGGTGACTTTCGTTTAGGCCCTAGATCAGGGATGTATTCGGGTTATCTGAAGGAAGTAAAATGTCAAAGGTCTGAAGTAAGAAAATTGACCTCTTTAGACCCTGTGACGGGAACCCATAGAGTCTGGGTACTTTAGACCCTTACTAGTTGAGGGTATTACAAAACCATATAATACGCAACCACACATAACCATACATAACATCACATAACATCACATTAACATTAAAACACCTTACGCAACCTTACCAAAGCTAGAAAAACATTACGTAACAAAACATTACATGCATTACAATACACACATACATGCATTGCATTGCGTTGCGTTGCGTTGCGTTGCGTCGCATTGCGTTGCGTTGCGTTGCATTGCATTGCATTGCATTGCGTTGCATTGCATTGCATTGCACTGCATACATACATACATGCATACATACTTAGTACGTGTGTGTGAGATCGGTATAGTCTGGTACCGCTTGCTGCTACAGGGCCTTACAATTAGAAGCGAAAGGACATCATTTTGCAAATCATTTGTTTTGACGGTGTGTTCAAACTCTGGGCCGAGCCACGGCTATCACTGTCACCAAGTTCAGATCCCGCTCGGAGGCACGCGATGACATGCTCCTTGTCATGCTCCTGCGGTGTCTCGGGAGAACGTCCAGGACGCGCAAAATGTGCGACTGTGGGTTTGACACTGTACCGAGTACTTCCGAGTATACATCATGTATGTGCCATACTGTATGGCCATACTGCACAAAATGTAGAGATGCATTAGCTTGATTCGCTTGATGTTTCTGCTCAACTCTACATCGGGAAACTGTGGCTGATATGTCATGATACTTCAAACCCAAGACTCACTGGCTGACATTTACTGAGTATTTACTGTATTGACATTTTCCTTGTGCCTCCGCGACCTGTCCCGTCACATTGCCAATCCCTCCTGGGGTTTCCGGAATTGGCTTTGTGTGAGAAGACTGCCATCATGATCTTCGCAAAGCAAGGGTCTCGCAACAAGCCCCGCGACAAGATCACTACCACATAGGAAGCATAGTGGAGTGTGGCAAGGGCCTCCTCATCCGTACGAATCACACTGCAAACGACCTGAAGCCTCCGCTGAATCATATCCTCTGCAACCTCACAAATGCTCAGCGCCTCTGCATCCACAACTGCACCTGTGATTAAAATTCGCGGCTTGGCCACCGGCAACTCTTTCTCTGCATCACCTAGCGGACCGATCGCTGCGCCTATCGAGCCTATCGGGCCCATTCCCGATCCTCTTCCACTGAGTTGGCATCGAGTTAGAATCTCCCGAACGATCACAAGTTTCTGTCCAGAGGTGCCAAAGCGGGGCATTCGCAAATCAATCAAAGCTTGCAGGTGCAGGAAGGCACTGGTGACATCGCTTTCCCTTATTCCAAAACATGCCAGGGAATGTTGTTGCTCCGGCCCCCAGAGTGATGGAATGCCCTCAATTTCATGGGTTCTCATAGGGCGAAAGTCATCGCAAGCAACTGGAAGCATAGTGATGCGGTGCTTGAACGCTGTTGCAATCCTGGACATTGTGGGGCCGCTCAGCTCCAGCTGCAAGTTTGCGAGCCCCCCGTTGCAAACAATTACAGAAACATAAGCCAAGAAGATCTAACAAGATCCAAGAAGACTATAGTAAGTACAGAACATGACTGTCACCATCAGCTACCACAAATCGGGATAGTCTGGGCTCATGTCCGGTTGCTTGCTGTTCCAAAAGGCCAAAAGTCAGATATGGAATGCCCCGTCCTAGATAATCAACTGAAAAATGTTACATACATTAAAAGCGATGGACTTTTCAGGGGCCAAAGAATGGCCAAAATTGCCATCCCAAAAAACAAACCCACACATGTGGGTATATAATGGATTATAATGGTATATATAGTATATAATGGTGTATACCAGCGCGTCTGCCTGCACGTTTTCAGCATATGTGCTGCAAGGTTGGCGCTGAGACAAACTGTGACGCACTGGGGTGAATTATTTATCATTGTGCTATGTCGTTTCATATTGTCGCGTCGTATGCTGGTGCTGCGTGGATCTGTGTCGTGTGTCTTGCATTGCTTAGCTCTGTGGCCTGTCAAGACGTGTCCTGCTACGTCAAACGTTGCATTCTCTGCTCGTCTGAGTGAGTGAGGGAGTGAGGGAGATAGCGAGGGAGTGAGTGGCAGGTACGTGAGTAAGTGAGCAACTGAGTAAGTGAGCAACTGAGTAAGTGAGAAAGTGAGTGAGTGAGTGAGTGAGTGAGTGAGTGAGTGAGTGGGTAAGTGAGTGAGTGAGTGAGTGAGTGAGTGAGTGAGTGAGTGAGTGAGTGAGTGGGTAAGTGTGGAAGTGTGTAAATGTGTAAGTGTGTGTGTGTGGGCGTTCTCTTACTATCCGGTATTCATTTCCAACAGGGCTCCAAGCAAAGACTGCTTGGATTGGCTTGCCCCTGCCTGCCCTGAGGCACGAACTCTATCATTAGACACTGCTTCGACATGGTTGAACTATTGTGCCTATTTAATGTTTGCACATATTTAGACCAAGTCCCACCCAGCCCTCCCTCTCTTCAATAGCTCACATCGAATGGTTCCCCGCAAAATCCAAGTTTCTCGCCAGCACACCACATTCTCTTGAGCACCTGCGCTGTCAGCAGGATCACGAAGTGCTGCGTCTGATCCCGCACGGTCTCAAATAGAGCATCAAGGTTTTGTAGCGAATCGGCATCGAGAAACACGTCGCACTGCGCATTCTTGCAGAGCCTTAGTTGTAACTGTTACAACTTACAAGTACCTGTTTTCGATGTGTATGTTTCATGATGGGGCTTGGCCTGGTCAAAGCCGTAGGCTGGCTGGCAACTTGATGTGTTCCCGGTTGAAACCTGAGACCCTCTAAAAAAAATAATTTTTGTTGGAAATTGGACAACCCATAATTCGCTTTCAGAGTGTAAAGCACAACAGCCTTACGGTGGTAGAATGCAACCGCTCATACCGAACAAGCTGGATTTTAGGGTAGTACGTCCGATAGGTGGGGCCAGAGGTGCTGCTTGATTCTCATCCACAAATGCCTACCTGTTGCGTGGCTACAGCAAAACTTCGTTGCAGGCGCTTT
>CAMXCT020003474.1:12500-25031 GCA_947184155.2 Cladocopium goreaui
CACTGAGGTGTTTTGTACATTTTGACTTCAAAATGTGCTTCGCGCCACAAAGGCGTGCACCTTTTCGACATCTCAACTGCCAAAAGTGGTCCGCACCCCTAGTGCTTTGCACATTTTGACTTGGAAATGTGCTTCGCGCCACAACGGCGTGCACTTTTTCAACATCTCAACTGCCAAAACTGGTCCGAACCTGGTGTGTTTTGTGCATTTTGACTTGGAAATGTGCTTTGCGCCACAACGGCGTGCAATTTTTCATCTCTCATCTGGCCAGATAGCTCCGCACTCGCCGCTTTAGTGAGCCTACTTTTCGACCTTCCGGAGCCCCAAATCATTGGAAAAATACAGTGTTTCGCGACTATCCTACCTTTTCACGCATCTGCATCTTCTTTCTTCTTAATTCCTCTTCTTTCTTCTAATCTTTCTCTTCTCTCTGCCTCTTCCCTGCTCTGCTTTTCATCTGTCCATATTGTCGGAAGTTTGACTTCTAAACTTCCTTCGACAATATATCTCTTAGATATTCAATGTCATACATACATTACATATGCATACATTTTGTGTACACAAAAAGTGTTTTAGGAATAAATTCATTACTTAGAAACAAGTATGGAAACACCACTGCGCTCTCCTCCATGGCCAGAAACGGACCTGCACCATCAAGCTGACAATCAGGAAAAGGCACACGGTGGGGATCTGCAATGCAGGTGATGGTACCAAAACGATGGGTGCCAGTGCCAGGAAAAAGTTGCGGACCAAAACAAAGAGGCCGAAACCATAACCTCGGCTCGGAGCCATTGAAGGTCTGCGAACCCCCATCAAACCCAAAAACAGACCCATGAGTGGAATCAAAATTCGTGCAACGCCATCCGATTCTTCAGTCAGAGCACAATAAAGAATTACACATCAATCATGATGTGACTCATCAACAGAGCCTGCAACATGACTCCACATGACTTCTTCAGATGACAAAGCCCGTCGCCCTGCACAGTTTCAACAAAATCCAAACCGTGTCCGAGAAGCAATTCTGCTTGAAGCGTTGGAAGAAGAAGCGATAGCGGTAGAGCAGCGTCAAACCGTTCCCAGTTGCAGCCCTGATTGGGTATTGATACGTGGTCCAAGCAGCCCAAGAGACAATGCTCACTGGGTACAGCACAACTCCCACAGCCCCAATTGCAATCAGAACCCAATGATCTGCCGACTGGTAACAAATCGCCCCCGGATTGTTGGCCATCGAACTTGTGCCATTTGGATTGGGCAAACACTGGAAAGGCATCAAGGCAGTCAACGACAAACTCAATGAGAAGGCAAACCTGGGGCAAAGCTTTTGCTTAAAAATCATCTGCTCTAAGTGTAGCGAACGCACCATTTGCCCCAGCTGGGAGGCAGCAAAAACTGCCAGTTACACTTTGGTGTACGGCATGTATGATCATGTATGGATGGATGCATGATGGATGGATGGATGGATGGATGGATGGAAGGGAAGGACCGAAGGAAGGACCGAAGGAAGGACCGAAGGAAGGACCGAAGGAAGGACCGAAGGAAGGACCGAAGGAAGGACCGAAGGAAGGACCGAAGGAAGGACCGAAGGAAGGACCGAAGGAAGGACCGAAGGAAGGACCGAAGGAAAGACCGAAGGAAGGACCGAAGGAAACAAGGAAGAATGTATGGACCTATGGAAGTATGACTGTATGCATGCGTCATGCATATCCATAGTGCACATGCATATGCATACAAATCCTGTCGAATACTCTTATGTAAATGCACATGGTATATGCGTATGTAAATGCATATACTGTGCCACGTCATTGCAAACAGCAAACACATTTTGATTTCAACCAAACACGCTTGTGCTCGCAAGAATTGCAGGCATATATATTTGAAATGTGCATATTATTTATGCATGGTATGTACGCTATGCATGATATGTAATCATAAACTATTTATGTAATGTAATGTAAATGTGGCATGACATGGCGTGACGTGACCTGACGTGACGTGATGTATACACTGCTTCAAACATATGAAGATGTAACTTACAATACCCTGCAATCTGACACAACTGCTGCCCAGCCTCACAGCCACGTTAAGGGGAAAAATGCAGCTTGAATATTGGAGAAGAAATCTCCTAACATAGATCCACTCATGGTGTGCACAACCACGCTTGTGGGTTTTTGCGTTTTTTCAAAGCATAGAATATGTCACTAACATGACTCTAGACAGGTTCCAAAGTCCTATGCAAGCTGGAGTTTGCATACTTTCACATTTTTTGATCCATGTTAGTGGGCCTTTTGGGGGTTTTCCACCTTTGCCACAATATCCATGTTATATAGTGGTCGTAAAATGATTGAGTATAGTTTTCAATGTGAATTTAACATCGTATGTGGCCAAGCCAATTCGTCCGAACCTCTCGAAAATCAATGTTCGTGGTGGTTTCTAGCCGGGTGGTCTGCATGGTGCCGTATCATCAAACATCTATGTTTGCACATGTTTTTCCTGGCTATATTTTTAACCCAAACAAAAACTATATAGTTCTTAAAAAACATTTTTTGAACAGGTTTTGGGACTCACGGAAGGGTTTGAGGGGGCCTTAAAGCTTGATAACCCAAGCATGCTACTAACGCTTGCCAACCCGCAGGAACTTCTTTTGTTCAAATCCCATCCACAGAGTACATGTGTTTGTGTACATATATATTATATAAGAGATATACACACATATAATGATACATATCCGCCACCCCCGGCTGATGCAAGGGGGAGCGCGTCAAGGATTACAGGTTGTTTCTGATTCTGTTCCAACAGCAACACCAACAACACCAACAACACCAACAAGACCACCAACAACAACAACAACAACAACGACGACGACGACAACGACGACGACGACGACCACAACAACAACAACAACAACAGCTGCTGCTGCTGCTGCTGCTGCTGCTGCTCCTGCTGCTGCTGCTGCTGCTGCTATTATTACTACTACTACTACTACTACTAATACTACTACTACTACTGCTACTACTACTCCTGCTACTACTACTCCTGCTACTACTACTACTCCTGCTACTACTACTACTACTACTACTACTGATACTGATACTACTACTACTACTACTATTACTACTACTACTACTACCACCACTACTACCACTACTACCACTACCACTACCACTACCACTACCACTACCACTACCACTACCACTACCACTACCTACCACTACCACTACCACTGCCACTGCCACTGCCACTACCACTACCACTACTACCACTACTACCACTACTACTCCTACTACTCCTACTACTCCTACTACTCCTACTACTCCTACTACTCCTACTACCCCTACTACTACTACTACGACGACTACTACTACGACTACTGCTACTACTACTACTACTACTACTACTGATACTACTGATGCTGACTACTACTACTACTGACTACTACTACTACTACTACTACTAATACTACTACTACTACTGCTACTACTACTCCTGCTACTACTACTCCTGCTACTGCTACTACTACTACTACTACTGCTACTACTACTGACGACGACGACGACGACTACTACTACTACTACTAGTACTACTACTACTGACTACTACTACTACTACTGCTACTACGACTACTACTACTACGACTACTACTACTACTACGACTACGACTACGACTACTACTACTACGACTACTACTACGACTACTACTACTACTACGACTACTACTACTACGACTACTACTACTACGACTACTACTACTACTGCCACTACTACTACCACTACCACTACCACTACCACTACCACTACCACTACTACTACTACTACGACGACGACGACGACTACTACTACTACTACCAGCACCACCAGCACCACCACCACCACCACCACCACCACCACCGGCTCCACACGAGTGCGCTGACAAATGCGCCACGAGCGTCACAGAGCGACTAGAGCTCTATGGTGAGGCGCGCCCCACACCGGCGACCCTCCGACCCCAGGCCCCGAAAAACACCAAAAATCCATAAAAATCCTCTGCTGGGGGGAAAGCTTTTTGGACGAATCCGGGTCGCCCATAAGCGTCTCCCGCATTTTGAGGGTACCTATATAAAATCGGAAAAAAGCGCCGTTTGACACATTTTTCGGACGAGTTTAGCTTTTCGAAACCAACAAAATGCTGTAAATTACCGCATTTTTGTCTTTTGCGGGAACAATGCAAAAACGCAGAAAATGCTGTAAATACCAATATTTTTTAGACCAGAGATGCACAAAACACTGCAAATATCAGTGTTTTTGTAAGCAAGGCAAAAAAAGAACACTGTAAATTACAGCATTTTTAGCAAGTTGATCGCAAAAAAGTATTTGCACAATTGTTATTGGAACGTCAAGAAAACGTGGAAGGCACGAAACACTGTGAATAGCGGTGGTTTGGCCACTTTTGGACGCTGAAACGTTGGTTCTTTGCCCCTGGCGGAACCAAACCCCTGTAAATTACAGCCTTTTTTGCGCTTCTTGAAATGATTTTTTTGCCTTGATGAATGGAAAAAAAACGCTGGTATTTACGCGTTTTCAAAAAAATCGAAGATCGTGACGTGAGCGAAACCCTGTAAATAACAGTGTTTTATCCATATTTACGCGGGTTCTTGCCATCTGACAGCGCAAAATGCTGTAAATTACAGCCCTTTGTGCGCTGTTTATGATCAATTCCACACCTGCCAGGTGAGGGTTGTTAGATTTTATCACAGTTGTTCTCCTCCTCCGCCTCCTCCTCCTCATCCTCCACCTCCTTCTCCTCCTCCCTCTCCTCCAGCTTCTCCACCACCTCCTCCACCACCTTTGCATCCACTCCTATGTTCACTTCCGCCTTGCCAACTCTTCGCCAAGCTCTTCGCCAACTTCCGCACGCAGTGGGCACTGCTGGACCTCGACTGCAAGGGTCTGAGCGCACTGGGCACCACTGGACCTCAACCTGGGACCTTCCGAGCTCAGTGAGCACCGCTGGACCTCAACCTGGGACCGTCCGAGCTCAGACCCTCCGAGCTCAGTGCACACCGCTGGACCTCAACCTGGGACCCTCCGAGCTCAGTGAGCACCGCTGGACCTCCACGGCCAGATAGAATGCCAGAAGATATGCCAGATAGACCGCCAAATAGAATGTCAGAAAGAATGCCAGAAGATATGCCAAATAAAGTGCCAGAATGTTTGCCAGATAGAATGCAAGAAGATATGCCAGATAGAATGCCAGAAGGTATGCCAGATAGAACGTCAGATAGAATGCCAGAAGGTATGCCAGAAGGTATGCCAGATAAAGTGCCAGAATGTTTGCCAGATAGAACGCCAGAAGATTTGCCAGATAGAATGCCAGATAGAATGTCAGAAGATATGCCAGAAGATATGCCAGATAGAGTGCCAGAAGATATGCCAGAACATATTGCAGAAGATATGCCAGGTAGAATGCCAGAAGATATGCCAGATAGAATGCCAGAAGATATGGCAGATAAAATGCCAGAAGATATGTCAGATAGAATGCCAGAAGATTTGCCAGCAACAAAACGTAGAGATGTCATGGTGGGGATAACTCGAAGTAAAGTAATTTTTGAACGAGCGATGCTTTCACATGTTCTTGGCATTCTTCAACAAGAAACGACATTACAGATTGAAACTGGACGCCAGTGTGGCCCGAAAGAAAGCCGGAGGGAGGAGACCAGAAGATAGCACACAAGAAAATATGTTGATGAATGCTGCTGGTGAGGGGCTTTTACACAGACGTATTTACACACAGAAGCTTTTACGCACACAGGGGCTTTTATACAGACAGAGTAGCCTTTACACAGAGCGGCTCTTGGACACAGAAGCTTTTACACACACAGAGGCTTTTGCACAGAGAAGTCTTTAAACAGACTGGCTTGTACAAGCAGAAGCTTTTACACAGAGAGAAGTCTTTACACAGAGGAGCTTTTACGCGAAGAAGCTTTTACACAGAGAAGTCTTTACACTAAGGAGATTTTGCACACAAACGCGTCTACACAGAGGAGCTCTTGCACACAGAAGCTTTTACACACACAGGGGCTTTCACACAGAGTAGCCTTTACACAGAGCGGCTCTTGGACACAGAAGCTTTTACACACAGAGGCTTTTACACAGAGAAGTCTTTATACAGAGGAGCTTTTACGCAAAGAAGCTTTTACACGGAGAAGCCTTTACACTTTTCACTAAGGAGATTTTGCACATAAACGCGTTTACACAGAGGAGCTTTTACACACAGAGGCTTTTACGCAGAGAAGTGATTATTACACAGAGAGCTTTTACACACACAGACGCGTTTGCACACAGAAGCGTTTACACAAAGAAGCCTTTACACAGGAGCTTTTACACACAAGGGCGTTTACACACAGAAGCTGTTACACACAGACGCTGTTTCATTCACATGTTCTTGGCATTCTTCAACAAGAAACGACGTTACAGACTGAAACTAGACGACAGTGTGGCCCGAAAGAAAGCTGGAGGGAAGAGACCAGAAGATAGCACACAAGAAAATATGATGATGCATGCTGCTGGTGAGGAGCTTTTACACAGACGCATTTACACACAGAAGCTTTTACACACACACAGGAGCTTTTACACAGACAAGTTTTTACACAGAGCGGCTCTTAGACACAGAAGCTTTTACGGAGAGGCTTTTACACAGAGACGTCTTTATACAGACTAGCTGACTAGCTTTTACACGCAGAAGCTTTAACACAGAGAGAAGCCTTTACACAGAGGAGCTTTTACACACAGAAGCTTTTACACAGAGAAGTGATTACACAGAGAGCTTTTACACACAGACGCGTTTGCACACAGAAGCGTTTACACACAGAGGCCTTTACACAGAGGAGCTTTTACACACAAGAGCGCTTACACACAGAAGCTGTTACACACAGACGCTGTTACAAAGAAGTCTTTGCAAAGAGCTGTAACACACAGGCGCGTTTACACACACCAACTTTCACACAGAGAAGTCTTTACACAGAGCTTTTCCACACAGAAGCTTTCACACACAGAAGTTTTTACACAGAGAAATCTTTACACAGAGAAGCTTTTACACCCAGAAGCTTTTTCAGACAGAAGCTTTTACACAGAGAAGCCTTTACCTAGAGAAGCTTTTACACACAGGCGCGTTTACACGCAGAAGTTTCTACACACAGAAATCTTTACACGGAGAAGCTTTCACACGCAGAAGCTTTGACACACAAAAGCTCTCACACAGAAAAGCCTTTACACAGAGGAGTTTTACACGCAGAAGCTTTTACACACAGAAGCTTTTACACAGAGAAGTCTTTACACGGCGGCGTTTTACACGAAGTGGAAAGGTGAAATTGGCAGCAATTCTTTAGGAAAAACCCTTTGCAGGAGCTTTCGGGAACAAGCCTCTCCACTTGCTCCAAGAAAAATTCCGCAGTGCCATGATTCCATGAACATGATCAAAAAAGCATAAGGAATATATTTCTGAAGCAGCAGGTCCTCATTCAATAGCTTTCAAGCCCACCCTGCGATGACATCGAGGGTCAAGTAATCAAGTAATCCGGCGGAGCCGACGATGAGCGTCAGCTCTAAAATAAACATAAATATTTATATAATTATATATATATATATAATAAGATCTATTTATTTATAGTATCATGTAGTATCTGGGTGTGTGTGTGTGTGTGCACGCGCGTGTATTTCAAATAGTTTCAAATGACATCGTCAATATCAATGTAATAATGAAAATACTTGCCATGTTTGCGTTGGGCAGCAGCACCAGTCCCAGGATGTTGAACACGTGATCATATGGGATTTCAGTTCGACGAAGCACGCGATGGAGCACCCAAATGGAAGACACTCCGAACGCCAGCGCGGGAAATGCAAGCAGCTGCCCAGCCAACTTGATGGCAGGGTGGTCATATTGACTGACACATGATATTTTCAAGAAGTCGAGATCTATCATTGTGATCAGATTTGCGATGTCCACCAGAGATTTCACAGGTTCTGGCCAACGAATATGCAGTTGCCTGATTGTTGAGAAAGTCTGGATCACGAAGCATAGCTGGTTTGCAACCGCTGCAATGGTCAGCTTGTTGAGATTTGAATTGGACAATTCTGCATTGACCCGAGTTATGAGCAAAGATACCAAAGCCCATGTGCAAACCAAAACTGCATAGAATGGTAGCCAGTCAAAGCTGCCGCAGGCTGAACAGGCTCCTGCAGTTGTAGGGTAGTGGTTTGGAAGGCAATTGTTGCAGGCAGGACCTTGGCGATTGGGAGCACACAGCTCCGGTGTGCCTCTGGGACATTCGAAGGGGGTGCGGCACTGCAGAACTGAGTACTCACCTGAACCCAGGTCTTCAGCCCAGTAGCCTCCTTCCTGCTCTGGCGGCGCCAAGCCTTGGAGACACACCATTCCTTTCAGACAATCTTTGCATCCAACTTCGGCCACCATGTATTTCCCCTCAGCACACACGCAGGCCTCTCTTGAGAGAGATCCGCGTTCAGGTGTAATAAGGCCCATGCTGCAGCTGATGCACTGTGCAGATGCGTGGTCTGGTGCATACTCACCGTACGAACAGCGGAAACAATCTTCCATGCCCTGCTGGTCTTGAAAGAATCCAGGTGCACAAGGGGCTGGAATGCTGGTGCCAGCTGGGCACCCATGCCCAATAGGGCAAACATCGCATTGACCTAGCCCCTCCTTGGCAGTAAAGGTACCAATCCGACATGTCTGGCAAGTATCTGACCCAGGGCTTCCAAAAGTACCTCAGGGCCATCAACTAAAGTCGGCCCTCAGCTTACATTTCTTTATAGCGTGAATCACTTGAAGTCTTCCCCCCCTGTCGGCCCACCTGCTGGACATGCTTTGCATTCTCGAGCAGTTGCTGTGACGTTTTCGGAGATCCAGCCAGTCGGACAGGTTGATGGAGAGGCCCCAAGACTGACATGAAGCGTGGCCAACCGCACTGATCGCAGTGCGTAAATCGAAAGGGGTACCTTGCAAAAGAGGCGCAGAAAGGTAAGGGTTGGAAACTGTTAGAAGAGGTCATCCTCCAAAGCCATCTCCCGAGTCTATAGAGTTGAAATCTTTCCCAGCTGGGTACTGGCCGAGGGTGGGTATCCCAAAATTACAGTTGCATGGTGACTACTTTAACTTCAGTGAAAGTAGTCAAGAAAGCCTCCAAGAACCACCACCATTTGAAGCCCAAATGCCCGAACGACGATGTCACACACGGGATTCCAAGGCTCCATGGCAACAGAGCGTACCTTGAGGGACTGCACAGCAGCGACTCCTTGCTGTAGCCGATGCTGTTGCACACCTGGCGGCGACTCAAAGATGGGTCCGACGGATGTCCGAGGTGAGTTGCTGTGAGTCGTGAGATTTGTGAGTCAGTTGGCAAAAGAAGGGATGACATTGATGACATTTGTCGGAATGTGTCGTTTCTCCACCCGTCAAGTACCAAACATGACCAGATTCTATGGTCCTACGGCACCTGAAATACTGACAATATTGACCCATTCGCCAAACCGTTTGGTGAAAGATACTGTAATCATCAAAATGGGTCGCTTGATTCCCTCAGCTGAATGAGTTGATCATCCACTTTGGTGTCCCCCAACTGGATCCAGTCGGATCCAACTGGTCAGTTCTCTCCAATGGATCTCAGAGCTCTGGGCCTTCCAGTAAGCAGTTGGGCGTAGCTGTCCACAGCTCCACGATGAGGGTATCGTCGATGTAGAGCTGCTGAAAGAAGTCCTGAAAGATTTACAGCGAACTATTCAGATTTTCAGGTATGGTTAGAGAACATCAGCATCCTGCAAAAATGCGATGCGTTGCTTACTTGCGGATCACTTTGCCACTTTGTCCCTTGCCGGTGTCCAGAAATAGGTACCAGCTAAAATAGTATTTTGTTGCTGCCACTGCTGGATGGGTCCAAGGGTCCTGCAGCACTGCTTCAATGGTCAAAGCCATTCCAGGGAAGCCTTGCAAGTTGTCATAAGTTCTCTGAGGTTGGTTGTCTGAGATGGTTTGGTGGCAAACGCTAAGGCGGTTTTTGCTTTGTCTCAAGCGAGTTGTTAGTGGCGGTGATTACTTGACTTGGTCAGATTCCTCCAAAGGGATCATCCCTGTGCTAGGCCAAGATTTCCAACCAATCCAAACTCAAGTCAAAAAATCCAATACTGCATTAGGTTCATTAGATTACACACCAGGTTCGTCTGATGGGTTCGAAAATGTTCAAAGTCAAGCTACCGGCACAAGCCAGTACAACCCAGCCTTGTATTGCCAACCCTCCAGCTGTTGGAGTGCAATCACCTTGGCTACAGGCAGGCCAAAAGAAAAAAAACATTTAAAAAAAAAACATTTTTTGGTGATAGCCGCTGTTGACGCTGGTGGTTCTGATGATGATGATGATGATGATGGTGGTGGTGGTGGTGGTGGCCATGTCCCATGGCAATGGCGATGGCCATGACGACGGTAATACTAGCAAGTGGTAGGGAACCTTGCAGATCATTCTGACGAATAGTTTGACATTTCGAACTCAAGAGCCAGTGGCAGTATGGCAAAATATAGAAGCACTGGATACGGCAAACTGCATACGTATAAAAGCTCATACGTCACTATACTATGCAATGGTTATCACTGGTGCCTATGCTTGTTTCTGCAAAACAAGCTTGACGCACAAAATAGGACCTGGGCTTGGTTCTAGAAGCAAGGCACTGGTCCCTGCACAGAATAGCTTTATGTTTACAGGAGTCGTAGCTTGCAGATTCCCAAGAACAGCTGCATTCCCACTGACTGAAGTGTTGAAGTCTTCCCATGACCAGACTGAAGGCTTGGATGCGACAAAGACATTGGGAGAGCCTTCCAGATAAGGAATGGCACAGGTAGGAAGCTCTGCATCGAAAAATGCAACTGCACCCATTTTAGCCGTGTTGTCATAGAACTGGACATCTCTGAAGGACACCACCTCTTTCATGCCGTCTTCATCTCTGCACTCCAACTCCCTTCCAAGATGCAAGGCACCTCCATTTCCTCCAAAGGCCGAGCTTGATTGGAATGAGCTGTTCGTGATCTTCAGGGATTGGCATCCGTAGAAGATGGCACCGCCATTTCCATATGCACTGCTCCTCATGAATCTCACTCGCTTCATATCCAAGGACACAGACTCTCCAGACACCTCACTGCAATGAATTGCACCTCCATGACTATCTGCGTGGCTTGACTCTATGATTGTATCATTCATCTCAATGACAGCAGGTGAGGCTTCAATGAGTCGAATGCTGATTGCCACACCATTCTGCATGGCGCGATTGTCCCTGAAAGTCACGTTGGAGAATGAGAGCCTGAAGCCTCCGCGCACCTGGATGCCTCCTCCCGATTCCGCCGCCTCGTTTCCTTGAAATAGCACGTCCTCCAAAAGGATATGATGCACCAGGTTGTCCCGGGTGCCCCGATGAAAGCTCAGCCCCCTGCCGTATTGGGCCTGGTTGTGAAGAAAGCGAACGCGCCGAAGAGTGGAGGACTCAAGGGTAGCAGCATCTGTGCCCCTGGGCATGCTCAGTGTGGCAGAATGTGACATCACTTCAATGTTTTATGTTGGATGAGGTGATATGAGGTGATTGATTGCATGGACTCAGCTCCAGTGAAATTGAAACGCAAAGTTGCTTCAAGTGGGGGTGGGTCGGTTTGCTGGCTTGGCCAAAATAGAAAGCAAGTCAGCACTTAACGATACACAATTTGCAATTCTAGATCGGGAACTCCACCCCCGGTCTCCCCAGAAACTTGTAGCCCCTTCTGCTATACTAATTAAATCTAATTAATCACAGTCTGGCGTGGCGGCAAAGGCTAAGGACCAAGACGAAACAAAACTTTAAACGGCATGCTTTTGTGCATGAGCCAAAAAAATAAACTAGACGACGGATGGCCCGAGAGCGTAGAGGAGCAGAGTCTTCTGTTGTTACTATGGAGACACGCTTTTTACAGACAGGCTCTTTTACACACAGACGTTTTTACACACAGACGCTTTTACACACAGACGCTTTTTACACGCAGGCGCTTTTACACACAGAAGCTTTTACACACAGACGCTTTTACACACAGACCCTTTTACACACAGACGCTTTTACACACAGACGCTTTTACACACAGACGCTTTTTACACACAGGCTCTTTTACACACAGAGACTTTTACACACAAAGGGTTTTAGCCGCAGAGACTTTTACACACAGACGCTTTTACACACAGAGACTTTTACACACACAGACGCTTTTACACACACGCTTTTACACAAACACTTTCACACGCAGAGACTGTTACAGACAGACGCTTTGACACACAGACGCTTTGCTTTTACACACAGACGCTTTTACACAGACGCTTTTACACACAGAGACTTTTACACACACAGACGCTTTTACACACAGAAGCTTTTACACACAGACGCTTTTACACACAGACGCTTTTACACACAGACGCTTTTTACACACAGACGCTTTTTACACACAGACGCTTTTTACACACAGAAGCTTTTCACACA
>CAMXCT020003474.1:25851-63767 GCA_947184155.2 Cladocopium goreaui
ATAGATAGATCGATCGATAGATAGATAGATGGATAGATAGATAGATAGACAGACAGATAGATAGACAGAAAGATAGATAGATGGATAGATAGATAGATAGATAGACGGATGGATAGATAGATAGATAGATCGATCGATCGATAGAAAGATAGGTAGGTAGATAGATAGATCGATAGATAGATATAGATAGATATAGATAAAGATATAGATGTAGATATGGATAGATAGATGGATTCAGAAAGAAAGGCAGATAGATAGACAGATTGAATGATTGATAGACAGACAGATCGATCGAAAGATAGATAAGTATATAGACGAAAGAGAGAGAGAGATAGATAGATCGATAGATAGATAGGTAGATAGATGTAGATAGAGATAGATCGATAGATAGATAGATAGATAAATAGATAGATAGATAGATAGCTTGATTGATTGACAGACAGATCGATCGATAGATAGATAGGTAATTAAATGAAAGAGAGAGAGAGAGAGAGAGATCGATAGATAGATAGATAGGTAGATAGATAGATCGATAGATAGATAGGTAGGTAGGTAGATAGATAGATTCATAAATAGATAGGTAGGTAGGTAGATAGCCAGAGAAAGAAAGAAAAAGAGAGGAGACCTCAAGCACCTTTCGGTCCATCAGTGGCTTCGCTCTACCATCCGCGATTCACAACGACCAACCGCTCCTATAGGTTTCCTATTTTTGAAACTTCCGCCACCGCCTTGTGCGGTACTACTGGTAATGTATATACATTTAAATATTTTCATATATATTAATATATATTTATGTAGCTATTACATGCTCTTACATATAATACTGATCGAAGGAAATTTAAAAATCAAACTTCCGACAATATCGACAGATGGAAACCCCGAGGTGGGAAGAGCCAGAGAAGAGAAGAGAAGAGAAGAAGAGAGAAGATCAGAGACGAGAAATAGTCAGAAGAAAGAAGATGCAGGTGCGCGAAAAGGTAGAAAAGTCCCATTTCGCTCTGTTTTTCCAACGACTTGTGGCTCAAGAGGGTCGAAAAGTAGGCTCGCTAAAGCGGCGGGTACGGAGGCATCTGGAGATGAAAAATTGCACGCCGTTGTGGCGAGAAGCACATTTACACGTGAAAAAGCTAAAAACACAGATGTTGAAAAAGTGCACGCCCTTGTGGCGCGAAGCACATTTCGAAGTCAAATGTACAAAACACACCAGGTCCGGACCGCTTTTGGAAGTTGAGATGTCGAAAAAGTGCACACCGTTGTGGCGCGAAGAAAATTTCGAAGTCAAAAAAGTATTAAAAAAACTGCCGGTTTCGGACCACTTTTGGACGTTCAGGTGCCGTTTTGCGTGGCAAGCGCGTGGGATTCTGGATGTTGTCACAGGTGAGCAAAACGTGAAGGTTTTGTAGCAGTTTCAACTGCAACCACCACTACACTACATTACATTACACTACACTACATTACATTACACTACACTCCACTCCCCTACACTACACTTAACTACAACTACAACTACAACTACTAACTACAATTACGTTACATTGCACTACACCAATTCAAATTGCACTCCACTATGCACTACTACACTACACTACACTCAATTACATTACACTACACTACACCGCACTACATCCAACTACACTACCCATGGCAACTACTACTAGTGCTGCGACTATAACTACAGCTACATTACGTTACACTACACCATACTACACTAACTACAGCTACCACTACAACTACACTACACTACGCTAATTACACTGCACTACACTCCACTTCACTTCACTACACTCAATTACACTACACTGCACTACAACTACACCTACAACTACAACTACAACTACACTACATTACACTACGCTACACTAATTACATTACACTACACTGATTACATTACATTACATTAAATTTCACGACGCTACACTACACTACACTACACTACTCCCCTCCACTAATTACAGCTACAACTACAGCTACAAGTACACTACACGACCCTACATTACATGACACTACACTCATTAAACCACCACAACTGCAACTGCAACTACACTACGCTCATTAATTACACGACACCACAACTACAACCCCACTACACTACAACTACAACTACAGCTGCACTACACCACACTACATCCAGCAGTAGTGGGTGAGGTGACCGACCAGGTGACCACCGCAACCATTGTAACCACTCCAAATAACCACTCCAAAAAACACAACTTTCGGTCCATCGGTGGATTCGCTCTGCCATCTGTGATTCACAACAGCCAACCTCTCATCTCTCTCCTATAGGTGTCCAATTTTAAAACTTCCGCCACCGCCTTGCGCGGTACTACTGACTGGAATTTATTAATGTGTATGTGTATATACATATATACATATATATGTGTGTGTGTGGAATATATGTATGTATGTATGTATATGTGTGTATATGTATATATGTATGCAAATGCATTTGTATATATATAGATAGATACAACCACGAAGGAAGGTTCGTTAAAAAATGGATCTGTCCAAGAAAATGCGGCATCATCATGATGATGTTTACCAGTAGTACCGCACAAGCCGGTGGCGGAAGTTTCAAAAATAGGAAACCTATAGGAGAGATTGGTTGTTGTGAATCAGGGATGGTAGAGCGAAGCCACTGATGGACCGAAAGGTGCTTGAGGTCTCCTCTCTTTCTCTCTCTTTCTCTGACTATCTACCTACCTACCTATCTACCTTCTTTGTATCTATCTATCTCTCGATCTATCTATCTATCTTTCTCTCCCTCTTTCATCTAATTACCTATCTATCTATCTATCTGTCTATCTATCTATCTATCTCTCTCTCTCTCTCTTTCATCTGTCTTCTGTCTAGCTGTCTACCTGTCTACCTGTCTATCTATCTATCTATCTATCTGTCAATCTGTCTACCTGTCTATCTGTGGTGCAGTGTCATTCAGTGTAATGTAGTGTAGTGTAATGTAGTGTAGTGTAGTGGAGTGTAGTGGAATGTAGTGTAGTGTAGTGTAATGTAGTGTAGTGTAGTGTAATTTCGTGTAGTGGAGTGTAGTTGTGTAGTCGTAGGTGTAGTTGTAGTGTAGTGGAGTGTAGTGTAGTGTTGTGTAGTGTAATGTAGTGAAGTGTAGTGGAAGGTAGTGTAGTGTAGTGTAATGTAGTGTAGTGGAGTGTAGTGTAGCGGAATGTAGTGTAGTGTAGTGTAATTTAGTGTAGTGTAGTGTCATGTAATGTAGTGTAGTGGAGTGTAGTGTAATGAAGTGTAGTGTAGTGTAATTTAGTGTAGTGGAGTGTAATGGAGTGTAGTGGAGTGTAGTTGTGTAGTTGTAGTTGTATTGTAGTGGAGTGTAGTGTAGTGGAGTGTAGTGTAGTGTAGTGTAATTTAGTGTAGTGGAGTGTAATGGAGTGTAGTGGAGTGTAGTGGAGTGTAGTTGTGTAGTTGTAGTTGTAGTGTAGTGGAGTGTAGCGTAGTGTAGTTGTGTAGTTGTAGTTGTAGTGTAGTGGAGTGTAGTGTAGCGTAATGTAGTGTAATGTAGTCAAGTGCAGTGGAAGGTAGTGTAGTGTAGTGTAGTGGAGTGTAATGTAGTGTAGTGGAGTGTAGTGTAGTGTAGCGTAATTTAGTGCAGTGGAGTGTAGTGGAGTGTAGTTACGTTGCTGTTGTAGTGTTGTGGAGTGTAGTGTAATGTAGTGTAGTGTAGCGGAGTGTAGTGTAGTGTAGTGTAATGTAGTGTATTGTAGTGAAGCGAAGCGAAGCGACATCTGAACCTCCAAAAGTGGTCCGAACCCCTGGCGTTTTTAACATTTTGACTTCGAAATGTGCTTCGCGCCGCAACAGCGTGCACTTTTTGGACATCTCAACTTCCAAAAGTTGTCCGAGCATGGTGTGTTTTGTACATTTTGACTTCGAAATGTGCTTCGCGCCACAACGGCGTGCACTTTTCCCACATCGGAAATTCCAAAAGTGGTCAGAAAGAACGTGGTGCGTTTTGTACATTTTGACTTCGAAATGTGCTTCGCGCCACAACGGCGTGCACTCCCAGGCTGGTATGTTTTGTACATTTTGACTTCGAAATGTGCTTCGCGCCACAACGGCGTTCACTTTTTCGACATCTCAACTGCCAAAAGTGGTCCGCACCTGGTGCTTTGTACAGTTTGACTTGGAAATGTGCTTCGCGCCACAACAGCGTGCAATTTTTCATCTCTCATCTGGCCAGCTGGCTCCGCACCCGCCGCTTTAGCGAGCCTACTTTTCGACCCTCCAGAGCCCCAAATCATTGGAAAAGCACAGTGTTTCGCGACTTTCCTACCTTTTCGCGCATCTGCATCTTCTTTCTTCTTACTCTTCTCTCTTCTCTGATCTTCTCTCTTCTAATCTTCTCTCTTCTAATCTTTCTCTTCTCTCTGCCTCTGCCCTGCTCTGCTTTTCAACTGTCCATATTGTCGGAAGTTTCACTTCTAAACTTCCTTCGATTATTATTATGATGATGATGCTGCTTATGCTTCAATAAAAATCACTACAGCCCAGGAGGGATGAGGAGAAGAGGGGGGACAACGGCGGGATTGAGCCCCTGCTCATCCGTCCAAGACCCACCCAGGGTAGAACAAAGAAAGTTTATCAGGATCCAACGTCCTAGCCCCGCCCTATTCCTTGCCAAAACAAAAGCCCAAAGCTTCGTGACATTCGTGACAAATCTGACAAGTTATTTGGTGCCATAGTTTGTCACTCCGCCTTGCGTGTGCTTGTCATTATCGCGCTGGCCTGAAGGAAAAGCATGCCATGGCGAAAATTTGGTACAATCAGCACTTCGAAAAAGAAATGGACAAGGATCAACGCAAATCCGGCCCCAACTTCATTGCTAGCCAAGCCAGCACAGTTTCCACGGGTAATGCTCAGCTTCTGAACAACAACATGGCCTGCAGCTGCATCCAACATCATGAAGCGCCCGAGATTTTCCAGGTCAATGATGGTCTCCGCGCCCCGTCCTGGCAAACCATTGATTCAATCTGACTTCATCTGACCTATCTGTGCCCCGCCCTTCCAATGCTTGCCAAAGGCTTCTAGTACTCAACTTACTTGCAAATCTTGCTGGCTAAATGCCTCCGAAGAAGTTTCATAGCAACATATAGCAACTATGCCCCAGCTTGCAATCAACTGCACGATTGGTCCTTCGACGGTAAAATTGCTCTTTCCAAGACTGCCCAGATTGAGGTTTCTGTTGAGGCTTCCCGTGAAGATGCCAGCACTGATGCGAATGATGTCCAGTGGCTGTACTTGGCTGATTGCATAGCTCAAACTCAAACAGGCGGTTTGCCTGCAATCTCCCACATCTGCACCAACGCTTTGCAGGAGCAACACGCTGGCGCGGGCAGGAAAGCTATTAATCGCAAGAAGGAGCAGCGTCACAACCAAACGCATGTTGAACATGCCATAATTTGAATCTGTCATATTCCAAGCCAGAATCAGCGGCGAACACATGAATGTGAAAGATTTGCCCGAGAATGTGAAACCCTCAATCAATCCTGTTGCAATCTGAATTTGATTTGTTCCACCCGTCGCTTGCGACAACACCCTGGCAAGAGGAAAAAAACATGGAACACATGGAAACTCAATTCGAGAAGCCGCAGCATTGAGACAGCCTATGGGCAAACAGAAGGCGCAAAAGGATAACGGATAACGGGACGGGAATGGAAGGTTGGAAGAAAGGGAAAATCCAGCAGGAAAGGGGTACAGTAGGAAATCAGATGTGTACTGTATCAATCGCATTCAATTGCTGTATGTTGTAGACGTTGTAGCCTCCCTACATGCATCAACCCCCTTCCAACATCGAAATGGCTTTACAAGCTTTCCTCTTCTCATTGTGGAGGATGGCCATCCTCTCTTGCACCCTGACCTACATGATCTCCTGCAGCGCGCATGATGTCTCGTCCATGGTCCCCTCACCCTTCTTAAGCTGCATTGAATTCTTTCTTTTTTGGCAATAAGGATTCATAAAACATCATATGTCATTAATATTTAAGATATAATAAAGGTGCAAATGCTTGGATGCTTAGATAGTGTGTGTGTGTGTTTAAGGCCAGCAAGCATAGTATTGCGTGCAAACTCTGTGCCTCGTGAGAGGAATCGTTCTGTCGTAGGTCATGTCATGTCAATGTCAAAGTCGATCCGATTAAAAGATCTTCGACAGAAAGTGGCCAATCATTGTGGAGCAAGCTGCGCGCCACCCCCATCCGCAGTTGCCATCTGATGCTCTCACAAAGCAAGAGCCGCTTGCCGCTTCAAAGAAGTTTGTTTGGTACCCGGCACTCCGAGGGCCGTCCTCTCCATCTATCGACAGCGTCCGTGCAGCTCAGCCGTTACAATATGCAGACATGCCTGGAAACTACCATTAAATTCAATATTCAATATTGATCAATATTGCAGTTTGATGCAATTTGCTGCAATTAGCACGCTTTTCTGGTTCTGTGCGCAAAGAAAGACTGACGGCCACATCAAAAAACAATCGCCCATGAGATTCTGTCAGTGCAACCAATTTGTCATTGGAAATGGAAAGGTTTGGGAAAGAAAACGAGACCAGTTTTCTGTATTATTCTTCATGTTCTTTGGCTTTCTAGTTTGCTACGAAGCATTGTCAGAAATATTCTTTGCTGCCTGGTTCCTAAGAGAATGATTTTTGTTCTCAGCTTGGTTCACAGTGGCTGCCACTGTGTGCCCCCACCTGGACCTTTTTCGCGACTAGCCTTCTGCACAAACAAACCGCACACAAACCATAGACAAAATGTGCACAAACTGAAGAATTTGTACAAGCACAATCTTCTTTTGGCTGTGCACAGGACGTGTTTTTGATGTAGAAGTGGCACAGAATTCAGCCCTTCAGACAGTGAAAGTGATGGCCAACGTGCTAAATGCCATTTGAAGAGGCCAGCTGGAATTGAACAAAAAGACATCCCTTACTCCAAGATACTCCAAGAACATCCTCTGTCTCAACGACCGTTTTATGTATATAACCGCTTGGGAAGCCATGGGCGCCATCAAAATAATGTTCTATAGAAACATGTTGTGTGGCGGGATCCAGCCGGAACCCCCACAGTGCTCCCCAATCCAAACAGGCTTTTCAAGATTGTCTTGTGCGAAACACGATTTTCAATATTGCCTTTTGCAAACCAGGATTTTCCAGATAGTTAGTCTTGTTTCTGTGCGAAAGACTGTTTTCTTATAGATGTAGCAGGAACTTGTCTTCATGCTTTTGCTGTGCAGCAAACAAGTGCAAACGGAGACACATGAGATACTTTGCTACAAAAATGACATCGCGCGTTGTCTCGGTACTGTGCAGCCAAATGTTGTTCCTGGAAATGTGCTGCTGGAAAACGACACTGAAAAAAGAGAACACGTCACCCCCGCACTGGCGCTGTATCTGGAGATGTCTCGCTTCGAAACGGAAGCAGCAAAAATAAACATTCAAAAACATGCAAAAACCATAAGTCAGAATGACACTGTGGAATGAAAACTTGTTTTTGGACATCCTTCACCGGAATAATTGACAAGCAATAGATTCAATAGACACAAATAATCACAATGGCACGGTCAATACAAAGCACTCATCATGTTAATTAATTAACATTAGTTAATGCAAAAATAGTAATTGGTGTCATTCATCCGCCCCAAGTTTTCGATCTTTTGGCTTCCAGTTTTCCAGCTGCTGTTTTTTTAAAGAGAGTTGAGTGTGGAGATGTGTGGGGCTAGAAATGGGCACAACACCCCAACATGCGTCTATTGGTACCAAATAGGGTAGGAGATGGTAGGAGAAAAAACGCAGAGAAACAAGTTAGAATATTCTGCAACGATGGCACAGATCTTCCAAAAAGAAAGGTCCTGCCCCCCTTGAACTTCTGGCTACCTCATCCTCGTCTGAACAGGCTCGAAGATTCTCTTCCTAAATGCCATGCCATGGAGGGCAGTCCTCCATGGACACTGTTGAACCCTAGCACCGGCTTAGGCACCCAAGGCCGACTCGCCGATTTTTCGTCCAACTCGGCTTCGCCACCGCGTCAGAAATCAATGGCGGGGCTGCTTCAGCACCCGCACTGTTACCACAGGTTTCATATGAAACGGGTATGTGAAAACTGGATTTTGGTTCCGCGGCGGTTTCTTCGATCACAGGGGTTAACAACCAAGTGGAATTGTGTGAAACATTTACAAATATTTACAGTAATGACGATTCAGAGGTCGCTTCAGAGCTGCGTTCGGGGAGCTAGTTGTCTTAGTTGTGTAGAGCTGGGGGGTCGTGGAAGCCATGGAAAAGTAAACCCAATAATTATTTATATATAATAAATTACAGTAAAAGAAAGTATAATATATATATATATAATTATTAGAATTTCGCCGCGTGCCAACAAGAATTAGAGTCCAAAAAATTGGGCGCTAAACAAAACAATGATGGCTGTCCATGGCTGTGATCTGGAGTTTTCCAGGTCCCGCAATTTTCGGAAACGCCCAGAACGACGAGTGAGCATTCTGGATCTCAAAATGGGACGACGTTCTGTGGCACGTGTACACCGTACATTATGAACGAACGTGTGATAAAAAGAAACGTGGTGAAACCGTTGCTTACACAGCACACAGGTTCGAGCTCTGTCAATGTCTGTTGGGCTATAGACTTTCATAGACTTTCGCTGGTGAGCTCAGAGTTGTGCTCCAGGAGGTAGATATGTGTGGTGGGGTCGTGAAGAATTTGCTGGATTCTCGTGGAAGTGGCAAAGTCGATGGGTCGGAGACCTCGGTTGTTCCGGATCTCCGGGTCTGCCCGTGCCCTCAGCAGGAAAGCCAAAAGACCATCATTGCTGAAGATCACAGACCAACCCAACGGTGTAGTGCTGCTATCCCTGAAATATTGCACGAGCAGGTTTGGCTCTCTTCTGTTTCTTCTGCAGTGGCTGTAAGCCCTGGAAACCAATTCAGCTTTCCTCATAAAGCCCTCTGGCTGGCAAACTTGATTGATGTCTGCCCTGCTCTTCAGGAGCAGCTGTGTCATCCTCAGTTCGTTGCCAGAGTCGCCGCACAGTGCGATCAAATGCAAAGGTGAGGCACTGGCAAGTCCTCCTTTTCCCCCATGCACATCAGCTTGGAGCTCCAGCAACTTGGTGACCACGTCGCATGGAGCTCCCGTGGCTGCAGTTGCATGGATGGGACAAAATTTCGAAAAACCTTTGACCTGGGCATTCACCCCTGCACCATGCCGAACCAGGAGCTCCACAGCACCCTTTCTGCTGCACCACCCCAAGGGCGGCGCAGCAGTCATGGTGGAGTCGTGGGATCTGCTCGTAATTCCAGCAAAGTCTCCAACACTCTCAGGTCGCGGCTTCTGAACCACACAGCTAAATGCAAAGGCGTGAGGCCTGCGGTGCTGAAGACCTCAGGCATACTTGGTGCCCGAGTATGGAGGGAAGCTTTGGCAAGTGCAGTGCAAGGCCACGAATAAGCTCATGATCTCCCGACAAAGCAGCGCATGCCACCGGGCCTAAGCCTTGGTACTGTGCCAAAGGTCTGGAGAAAGAAAAATCCACAAGGAATTCTTCAAGGCTGCGATGCTTTTTGGCAAGACCTGTCATATCTTCACAAAGTGCCAGATGCAAACGGTAGGTTGTCATGCTCTTGCCATGCCGAAGCTTTGGGAGATGCTGGTCGAAAGCCTTCTGAATGATCTTGCAACCTTGGATTTGCTCGGCACCAAAAAAGTAATACCTTCCCTGCAATATCAACACTCCTAAACCAGTGATTTTTGGCTGGGGGATATTCCCTAGATCCCCAAAGAATTTTTATTTTGAGAAGAACAATCACCTCAAGCCCAAGCAACAAGATTGACAGTCATTGTCAAGGGCGAAGATACCCGACTGCACTGGGTATCGGTGCCACAATGGCGCTCGGAACTCCGCCACCTCTCAACTCTTGACCACAATGATAGGAGTGGATCTTGTGGACAAGACGTGGCACCAGAGCTCGGTGCGGCACCAACCCCTTGTTAGCCAGGTGTGCAGTTGTTGTTGTTGTTCCATGAGACGTCAACCTGCACGACAAAGTCGCAGTTAAGACGCCAATGACATCCAGCTAGTTCCGAATCTGCCAGGCCTCATTTCGAAAAACGAAGTGAGGTAAGCAAAGGTCCCACCATGCGCGTGTCACCACGCTTTGTCGCTGCACAGCAGTAGATGCCCACCGCAGAGCATCTTGTCGTTCCTGCGCCACTGTGTAGTATCCAGCCCCATGATCATGCGCCAGTTGTTTCGCTGTCGAATCGGCAGCTGCATTCATGGCCCTGCAGAGATCAGGGGAAGGATATCCTGCCGGGGGTGTCCATCCCGGGCGTTTGCCATGCGCTGGGATCCAAGCCAATCGCGAAGCTGGTCGCCAGCGTGCCAGTAGTTGATGCCAGAACTCCGAGGCATCGCCTGCCTTCCTCCCATAACGAAGGAGGCTGTCAAAGCGACGCGCCACCGCTTCGTTGTCCGTAAGGACCAAGACATCCAGAGCCGCAGCGGCTGCAGCCGCAGTGACATACCACAGGGCCATGCGCTCCGCGTAGTGGGGAGTATGGTCCGCACCAGTAAGAGCACCGCCAAAAGTGTGGCCATCCGCTGCAGCAGCAGCCCAAGCAGTGCAACATCCAAAAGTTTGACCTGTAGGGTCCAAGCAAGAGCCGTCCAACGCCATGCAGATGATAGAGGTCCCAGCAGCGCGTTGTCGTAGCAGATAATGTACCAGGTCGACTGGTGGATCAAGCACATCCAGGGTAGCGGGAAGGAAGGTCACCAGCCTTGTGAGCAAACGGCGCTCAGCATCAGTAGCCCGAGCCTGAGACCACGGGATCAGCGGACACTGGAAGGTGAGGTGTGTTCTGCTGGGGCAGGGGTTGCCGCAGGCGCAGGGTTTGTTGTGACCCAGGCGGGCGAGGAGGCGGGCATCAGCAGCGCAACCAAGCACAACCCGGCGGAGGTGAGGATCCAGGGTGGAGCGGAAGGGGCGGAGGTGCTCAGTCAACGGTTCCTGGGTGGGGCGGATGGGGTCAGCCGTTTTCGTGTCGTGGTCCCAGAGGAGGCGGAGCCAGGAGCGGGCAGCCAAGTGGCCCAGGAGGCGCTCGGTATCCCAAGCAGGGCGGATGGGACCATAGGGGGTGTCCCAGTGGGTGGGGTGGCGGGTCCAGCGGAAGAACTGGAAGGCGGCAGTCGCAGTAGGGCAAGGGGTCGACGAGCCAGCAC
Organism: Cladocopium goreaui; assembly: GCA_947184155.2. Lineage (NCBI taxonomy): Eukaryota > Dinophyceae > Suessiales > Symbiodiniaceae > Cladocopium > Cladocopium goreaui. The sequence continues at coordinate 37,092 of CAMXCT020003474.1, forward strand.
GCCATTCGCGCCGCAGGGCTTCGAAGTGGATGAGGTACTCGGGATGCATGGTGTGGGGCCCAAACGTCACCCAGAAGAGGTAGCGGTCCCGGCCGGGGGGGGGCCGGCGGCCCCACAAGGCGGATTCCATGTGGGAGGACCAGCGGCGGAGGGTGTTGGCAGGGAAGGTGCTCCAAGGACCAAGCCAGCGGAAGAGGGAGGCCACGAGGAGCTGGAGGAGGGCGCGGCGCAGGGGCACGGAACGGGCAACCCGACCGATTTTGCGGCACCGCTGGATGAGCTTGGTGGTCAAGTCGGTGTGCGCCGGCTTGCCCGCACGCCCGAAGCGGTAAGTCACGCCGAGCAAAGTGGGGGCAGCGGTGACCGGGCCGAGGAGAGCAGCTTCGCTGCTCAGCGCCCGGCGGTCCCGCGGGGAAAGAGCGAAGCACTCCCGCTTTGCGGGGTGCACAGTGAAACCGAAGATGCGGTCCGTGTCCGCCGCATGTTCTGCAGCAGCCACGAGCGCGGAGACCGCGTCCCGGCCTTGGGCCCAGAGACTACGGTCATCCAAATAAATGGCCAAACCAATCCGTGGGTGGGCCCGGGTCACGGCCAGAGACCAAATCGCCATAATGGCGTTGAGCAAGGCAGGGGAGGCAGGGCAGCCTTGCAAGAGGCCTCGTTGGACCCGGACCGGGGTAGGGTGGACACACCCACGGGAGATGAACCAGCGGGTTTGACCCGCGTAAAAGAAACGCAGGACCTCTGTTAGGCCTGCCGGCGCACCCAAGTGGTCAAAGACAAGAAAGGCAACGCCAAAGTCAACAGAGTCGAAGCACCGCTGGATGTCGGCTTTGGCGCCGGCCATGCAGCGACCAGCTTGTTGCTGGTGCAGGGCACCGAAGAGGGCGCTATGCACGCCATCGGTACCCCGGCCAGGGATGCCACCATACAAGGTGGGGGGCGCCCAGCCAGCGATCCAGGAACGGAGACAGCGCAGAGTAGCGGACATGCAAACCCTGTACATGATGGCAGCAATGGCGAGGGGGCGTTTGCCGCCGTCGCTCTTGTCCAACAAGGTGATGCGGACGTGGAGCCAAGTAGTAGGTAGCCGCCCGGTGCTAATGCACCGGTGCCACAAGAGTGCGGCGGCCTCCCTAAAAAGGGGGGGAAGCCGGAGCAGCTCTGTGGCGTGCCACTGATCTAAGCCAGCGGCAGTGCGCGCCGCCCTCTGCAGAGCTGCGCCAATATCGTCAGCGGTGAGCTCCAGGGCGCAAGGCGTAGCCGCCGAGCGAACCTGGGCGCAGAGGGCAGCGACCGGTTCCAACGGGACCGGTGGGGCCGACCAACGAGCCTGCCACAGCGCAGCTTGCTCAGCGGCCACATCCGCAGGGTGGCGGGGTTCCCCCGGAGGATGCGATGGCCCCGTGGCTTTGATCCACTTGGCCAATCGCGGAAGGTCTTCCTGTACAGCCGCCTTCCAGGCAGCAAGGCGGTGGGACGCACACTGCTCCGCAGTGTGGTCCGCCAAAGCAAAAAGGGCCTCAGCGGCGGCCTGGGTTCCCCAGGGTCAGCTGGGCCAAGAAATTCGCGTGGGCCGGGAGGTCCGCGGCGGCGGTGTGGATGCGGGCGAGCAGCCGCGGGGGGGGGGGGGGGTGGGGAGCGGGACCGCTCCGCGGCGCGGCGGGCAAGGCGGCGGAAGCTTGCGCTCAACCAAGGGTTGGCAGCGGGGGGCGTGGGTGTGGCCCGTGGGGTCCCGGACCCTGGGGAGGGGGGCGTGGCAGCGGGTGGTGGTGGGGGCACCCAAGGCAGTTTCGGCCGCGTTGGAGAGGAGCGTCCAAGCGGTGTCGAGGTCGTTGCGGGCCAGGGCGTCGGAGAAGGCGGGGCCGGAGGCAGTCCAGCAAGCGTCCCAGCGCGTGGCGTCCTGCGGGCTCGGAGCGCCGAAGGACGGGGGCCGAGGAAAGGTCCACGTGGGCGGTGGAGGGTTCCATTCGACGCTGTAGACGACGAGGTCGTGATCTCCAGGGCCGCGATGTTGGTGACGAGCGGTGGGGCGGAGTTGCCGGTGGGCCAGGGCGAAGTCCACCGTGCGGCCAGTGTAGGTGCCGTCGGGGCGGCGGCGCGTGCCGTGGTGCGGGGCCACGAGGAAGAAGTCGTCCCAAAGATGTGCTTCCCCGTTGGCTGCCAAGGTGGCGTAGGGCCATTGGTGCGAGAGCCGATTGTGGTCGCCGATGAAGATCCAAGGGTCGCCAAGTTCTTGCGCCTGGGCGAGGAGGGCGGTGGCAGCCTCAGCGGCGGTGCTGGGGTCGGAGGGCGGACCGTGGAAGTTGATGAGGGTGACCGGGCGGGCCTGGGGCCTGTGAAGCCGGGGCGCCTGGGCGCGGTGGTCAAAGGCAGGGTTGGCGGGAAGGGCCCAGGAGGCGGCCGGGAGGGAGGTGAGGCACAGGAGGCCGCCGCCGGGCGAGGCGGGGGGGGGCGGCAGGAAGTGGGCGGAATAGCCGGCATGCTGGGCGGCGCGGGCCACGGCGTCATGGGAATCCAAGTGGACGCGGGTTTCCTGGATGGCAAGGACGTGGAGGGAGTGGCGGCGCGCAAGGGCCAAGACCTCCGGGAGGCGGCCAGCGAGGGTGGCGACATTGAGGGAGCCGATGTTGATGGTGTACCCGGCAGCGGGAAGGGGGCCAGCAGTCATGGGGAAGTGGAGGGGGGCCCGGCGGGCAAGTGGAGGGCATCGATGATGCGGCGGGCGGCGGCGTGGTGAGGCGAGGGGCCTTGCTTGAGGAGCTCGTGCAGTTCCAGGGAGAGTTTGCGGCGGGCGTTGCTCCAGACGCGACGGCCAGGGCACTTGGGCCGCGTTTTGTGGTCGATGGTGGTGGCGCCGCAGGTGGTGCAGACATAGCGGGCGGTGCCATCCAGGGGCCAGGCGAGGAAGTCCCAGCTGTGGGCAGCGGAGGCGGCGGGCGGCGGAGGGCGGGCGGCAGCCAAGGTGTCCCAGGTGGAGAAGACGATGTCGACGTTCTCGCGGAGGGCGGTGGAGATGTCCGGGCGGGCGCGGGCGGTGTGCATGTTGCACTGTGATCCTGCATCGCTGTGCATGGCATTCGGAACTAATGCGACAAACAAGTTGCAACTATCCACATAGTTTGGAATGCTCTGAATGTACAGCGACTGTTGCTCTGCCAGTCCATTCGGCCCATGTCCATCCATCACTTGAGGAACGCAGAAGTAATCCAACCAAATGAAACGCGAAAGCTCTGCTTCTGTCGGAGAGCGGCCATTGAATTGCGAAATAACATCTGCCTCAATTTTGATCTTTTTGGCAAAAAGGTTGCGCAAGAAGCCTTGAAGCTCTTCCAGCTGTGTTCCGTCGGGATCTGGGTGGTGGCACCCTAGCCATTGATGAGAGACAAACATGGTAAACTTATTCGCACTCCATTTGGCCAAAAGACCTTCAGCCTTCAAAATCTGATGTGGCCGAAATCTGCCTGTCATCTCAAGCACCTGGGCAGCTTTCACCAACCACATGGGGGCATGCTGCTGATGCTCAGAGGACCATCCATCATCTGCTGGGCAACTGGAGCAAGAACCCATGGCTGTGCGGTGAGGTCTGAAGTCTACAGCTATCAATACCGCTGCCTATTTGCAATCTGTCAGCAATGCAAACGAAGAAGTTTGATACCAGTTTGTTGGGAAGCTCTGCATAAAGCTGATCAATTGTCTCATGTTGGCGATCTTCCATCAAATGGTGCAGCATCCAAGCCACGCAATGGACCAGGTTTGATCCTGTGCGCAATCTTAGCGGGACACCCTTTTGACTTGGTTTTTCCATAGCTTCGCCTCTATTTCCTCTAGTCATCTCTAGTCTCATCGATGGATTGATTGTCTGTCTATTCACTCAAATTCAGTCTATTCAGAATCCATTCTCTTTGTTTTCTCTTTGTTTCTCTTTGTTTTCATTGTTTTTCTCAGTCCCAGCACATCCCACCTTGGATCCCCGCGATGTCAAACATCGGGGCGGGCCAGGCCTGGCCCCCGCCTCGCTGGCCTCAGCTTCGCAACCAGAAACGTAACACCGGCTGCACAATCAAGAATATCAAGAATGTTTAACAGTTAAAACAAATCTTAATGATCATCAAAAATAAACAGAATAGTGGATAATGACCCGAACTGACAAATATAAAACTGATTATGTGCTCAAATTATCTAAATATCCTCAATCTGAACGGAATCGACGACCTGCTGTGGATTGGTCTGGAATGCTGTGTGATGTTATGTGATGCTCATTGTCCTACTTGGGGGGCAAGTGGTTTTGACCTGATATGACTCGCATGGATACTGGGGATCCCACTTTTTACAAATGGAGTGATCAATGACTAATGCCATCTGATGATATCTGATGCTGATATCTAAAACTGATTGAAATTGTAGATGTTGACGATCAGACTGATGTCAGATCAAATTTCAGTCTGGCGGCACCATGCTCATTTGGCGCACCTTGCATGGGATCAAAATCGGGGCATCAAAATCGGGCCCCCAACAACCGAGGGGTGCCCAAAGCGTCTTGAGGTTTAAACCGCTTAAAAAAGTACTGAGAATCTGTCCTATCCTTGTCATTATCCTCATCAACCAAAAATTGATCATCCACCACTATGAAGATAATGTAAGCAACAAACATGTGAAATGTGACATATTATGATGCAAAAAATGACCAGTACAATCAGACTGGTTGCTGCTGAATCAAATTCCCAGTCAATGGCTTGATGGAAGGCTTGACGGTGGAAACAGTCCCAATCAACGGACTTAATTATTGGCATATACTGTAATCAAATATCATAAACACTAAGTGGAAGTACTTGCCCATAGCATCCTATGGCGCTGGTGGTTTATGCGGGTCTATCGATGTACCCTCTCTCCCAGAACAGCCTGCTTCATGACAAGTAGGAAGCGCCATGATGTTGTGAGAATGCTTTGATGAACGACCTCCAGAATCAAGCACGTTCACAACCCTGGAACACAATAAGTCCAATATCCTTTTCTCCTGCCCACGCACGACATACCTGGGTTTCACTTTCAATTTTCTGATGCCATATTCTGATCGAAGGAAGTTTAGAAGTCAAACTTCCGACAATGTGGACAGATGAAAAGCAGAAATGGGAAGAGCCAGAGAAGAGAAGAGAAGAGAAGAAGAGAGAAGATCAGAGAAGAGAAAGAATCAGAAGAAAGAAGATGCAGGTGCGCGAAAAGGTAGGAAAGTCGCGAAACACTGTGTTTTTCCCATGATTTGTGGCTCCGGAGGGTCGCAAAGTAGGCTCGCTAAAGCGGCGGGTGCGGAGCCATGGGGTCAGATGAGAGATGAAAAGTTGCAGGCCGTTGTGGTGCGAAGCACATTTCCCAAGTCAAAATGTACAAAACAAACACACCAACGTCGGACCACTTTTGGAAGTTGTGATGTCGAAAAAGTGCACGGCACTGTGGCGCGAAGCACATTTCCAAGTCAAAATGTGCAAAAAACATCAGTGTCGCGCCACTTTTGGAAGTTGACATGTCGAAAAAGTGCACGCTGTTACTGTTCTGGTGCAAAGCACATTTGGAAGTCAAAATGTACAAAACACACCATGCTCAGACCACTTTTGGAAGTTGAGATGTCGAAAAAGTGCATGCTGTTGTGGCGCGAAGCACATGTCCAAGTCAAAAATGTAAAAAGCTGACGGGTTCGGAGCACTTTTGGACGTTCAGATGCCGTTTCACGTGGCAGGCGCAAGGGATTGTGCACGGTGTCAAAAGTGAGGAAAAACGTGAGGTGCTCGTAGCATTTCCAAAAACAATGGCAGGCGTGGGGCATTTGAAGGGACAACACTTTTTTTGGACCTCGTTACATTTCTTTTGGACCTGGACACTTGTACTGGACCTTGCTACAATTCTTTTGGAGATGGCGACCATTCTTTTGGACCTGCACACCCTCCTGCTGCACCTCATCCTTCCCTCCTGCTCGACCTGGCGCTTTCCCAAACCCCCTTGGGATAGATTCTCCAGTTTCTGTCCAGCCGCGTCTGCATCGCAATTCTTCAGACAGCAGGGCGCTAGAGCTGCGCTAGCATGCAACTGGGCAGGAAGTGCCATGTCTAGGCTTAATGTCTAGGCTTAGTGTTCAATATCTAAACTTCCCCCCCTTGTGCTGCCTCTCACCAATTTCCTGCATTCATTCGCTTGGTCTCAAGACTTCACCTCTGGCCTCTTAACAACTTTTTGCATGCATCTCAACTTGGTTTCAATGTCTAAGCTCCCCCCCTTGTCTCTCAACAACTTCTTGCGCTCATTTGGTTACAAGATCTAACTTCCCCCCACCCTGTGCCAGGTCCAAAAAAACGCGTACGGGTGCCAAAAAAGAATGCGCCAAGGTCCAAAAAAATCCAGCCCAATGCGAGCGCCTATAACAATGGAGTTCCCCCCACCCTCTGGAGGCAAGGTCCACGAAGCAGGTGCACGGGTCCAAAAACAGAAACCGAGCTCAGAAACAATTAATTTGGTTGTCGAAAAAACAATCCCTGGGTCCAGCACAAATACATGCAGGTCCAAAAAAAAAACCACAGGGTCCAGAAAACACACAAGCAAGTCCCCCACATTTTTTTTTGACCCTAGGTCCCAAAATAATTCCGGCGAGGACCAAAAAACATGTACAGGTCCAAAAAAAGGTGCCCAGGCCCAAAAAACATGCATCCCCATTTGAAGAAGATCTGCAAAGATACATTTTCCGTGGCAGGCGCGGTATAAGAGACATGTTCATGTTCATCAGAGATGTTAGGAGGTCCGGGCGCTGATTTCCTGAGATGGGTTGCATTTTGGATCTTCAGGTTTGCTGAGATGATTTTGCATGACAGGTGCAGCACTTCGTATGACCTGGCCTCACTTTTTCCTGGCAGGCGCAATACTTTAGACAGGTGGAGTGGAAAAATCGCAAAACGCATTGGCACGAGGCTGTCAGCTCTGCACTCAACTTTCCATTTTTGAAGGAAGTCTCGCAGAATTGCTTCGTTTTTGATGTTGTCAACGTCGAAAAAATGAGGAAGTCTCCCAGAATTGTTTCGTTTTTGACGTTGTCAAGTTCAAAAATTGAGGAAGTCTCGCAGAATAGCTTCGTTTTCAAGCCTGCAGCTAAACAGACAGACAGACAGGCAGGCAGGCAGGCAGGCAGGCAGACAGACAGACAGAGAGACAGAGAGACAGAGAGAGAGATAGACAGACAGACAGATAGGTAGATAGATAGATAGACAGATAGAAAGATAGATAAATAAATAGATAGATAGATAGATGGATAGATAGATAGATAGATAGACAGCTACGACTACCAAGTACCACTACACTACACTACTGCTACAACTACAAGTACAAATATACTACGCGCTACATTACACAACAGTAATCACACTACGCTACACTTTTTACATCTAATTACGCTACACTACACAAATTACACTACAACTACTACAACAGCAACTACGACGACGACGACTACTACTACTACTACTACTCCTCCTCCTCCTCCACCACCACCACCACCACCACCACAGCTACAACCACAATAACAGCTACACTACAATTACACTACAATACACCAATTAAACTGCAGCACATTTCAGCTACAAATACAACTACACTACATCACACAACACAACACAACACTAGTTACATTACATTACGCTACACTGTATCTACCACTACATTGCACTACATGACACTACACTACAACTACAACTGCACTACTTTACACTACAATACACTAGACTACCCTACACGATACCACTCTACAGTACACAACACAACAGTACACTACAATACACTACACTAATTACACCACGCAATAACTACAACTGCAACTACACTACACTAATTACACTACATTACAACTACAACTTACAACTACAACTCCACTACACTACAACTACACCTACAACCACAACTACAACTGCACTACACCACACTACATCCAGCAGTTGTGGTGAGGTGACCACTGCAACCATTGCAACCACTCCAGAAAACACAACTCCAACCACCTTTCGGTCCATCAGTGGATTCGCTCTGCCATCCGTGATTCACTACAACCAACCTCTCTTATAGGTTTCCTATTTTTGAAACTTCCGCCACCGCCTTGTGCGGTACTACTGGTATCACTAACACTTAACCACATCAAATCAGATCAGTCAAAGAACCACTTGCATTTGGTAAGCCCTTGGGCCGTTTTGAAGAAGGCAGACAATCACTATGGATATGGTGAGAATGGCAGCGTTGTTCCATTTCCTCTTGAATTCTGAGAGCCTCCGTAGCCTGCGGGCAATCATCACACAGATACACATTCCCGACAAATTCACAAACCTTCACTTTCTCATACTTTCTCTAGAGGTGCCGACAGAAGGAATGAGAGATCTGCAGCAAGACCATCTTCACCTTTTGCTGCCAGGACGGCATCCAGGATTAAGAAAAATTATTGCCTAGCCTAAAGAAAATACTTCACACCTGCGCCAAATGTGCAGGGTCGGGAGGACTGCAACCGCCACATCCACTTCAGGCATGAAGCCAACATCTGGGATCCTTTGTGAATAAGTTTGTCAGGTCAAGACCTGGTAACAAACAAAAAATGTAGGAAGAAACATAAACATAAGCTCCGTGAATTTTCTCCTATGCCATGAAGCGAACCTGGTAGGCTACTTTGGCAGTTTTAGGGCATCTGGTAGGCAGCAGCTTCGCTGCGACCAGCGGGGCTCAAACTTTAGAAATTTGCTTGACCATCGTCAGCCATCTCCATGGGTCCAAGGGGATATCGCCTCTCCACCTGAGATATATCTTGATGGGAAACACGATGTCAACACCAAGATTGGCTGGCCAGGTGTGCCAGCAATTGCCAGCACGTGCCAGCACGTGCAGCCAAGCTGCTGGAGGACCTCCCAGTCCATCAAAAGTGATCTTCACGATCATATGCTGCGGAACCTGGTGCAACTTTGGTCACACTTCTAGGTCCTAGGTACAAGCTCGCAGTTCAGACCTAGGGAAAGTCCAACAACAATGGAGTGACACGCGATGAAATTCAAATCACATTGAACAACGATGTTCACATACTTGGGGCGCCTATGTGATTCTGCCCAAACAGTCACCATCTTTCCGGCCTGTGTCTCAATTGCAGCCTCTCTGTTGATGTGCATGAGCCAGCCATACATCATCCGCAGGACTGCCTCCAAGTGGTATGGCAGTTGTGAAAGTTGTTGAAGGATAATCCTTTTAATCCTTTTCTTGAAAATCCCACGCTCATCGCGCACTCAGGACACGTCCCAAGATGTCCCAAGTTAGCCCTCAGTGGGCCTGATGCGAGATGATCAGGATAGGCTGCTGTATCCGCTCCAAATGGGACATCACAGATTCTAGCCTCAAAGGACGAAAGATGAGGGATCTTCCAACATCTCCCATCAATCTTGGAAAAAAAAAGTTCGGATTTGAACTGGAAAGGACACTCACAGGTCTCACTTAGAGTTTTGGCGTGCGGTGGTTGCATTTGATTCCGAAGCTGCCATGACAAACCAAGAATACAGGTCTACCGAAGATGCAAGGAAGTCACCTTGCAATCACATCCTTATGGGCCGAGAATGTCAATTGCCATTTCAAGATCAATTTGAATCACAGCCTCTGCGACTTCATCAAACGCACTACTAGTTCCAATAAACGTGAAGGTACTTGCTCTGCCTCACCCACCCTCCAAACCCTGAGCCAGTGCCGCGCAAGCATATGCATATGTAAGAACATAGGGAAAGAGAGAGAGGGAGAAAAGGGAGACGTCAAAGGTATATATATATGTATAAGTACAGCATGTATTTTATGTGTATACTGTATACATGATTACAATTCCAAACCATAAAATTATATATTATAGATATATATATATATATATTGGTACATACATACATACATACATATATATGTGTATAAATGTTTAATTGTAGCTATATATATAATTATTATATATATATTATGTGCATTTATGTGCTAACGCCCCTGCATGTTTACTGACATTGGCGCATTTCTGGCATTGCTTCGTCTCAGTGCACCCTTTTTCCTCAAAAGGAACATTGCACCCTGCTGCAAGAATCCCTTAACTTTTTGCATGGGACTCTGCGTAATTTGCAAACTAAGGTTTCCTTAAGGAGATGCTATGTTTTCTGGAGAAAGTATAATATGTTCCAAGTTACGGAAAGCATATAATTGTGCGTAATAATTAGAAGGAAAAATAGTGGTTAAAAAGCACAATTGTTTCAACACATCCTGCATCTTGCCAATGACACGCTGCACCTTTTACAGCATAATGGATTTCTTTGAAAGCATATTGCATATTCGAATAATGTTCACTCAAGCAATGGCATGCCGCATGCCTTTGAAATGACAATGCAATACCACAGCCTTCAAAGCTTAAGAAAAATACCTAGGACCTAGATCTGTGGAAGTATGCCTTGGACTGAGCGTGGTTGTGTGGGCCTAAGCATGTTTGCGTGTTTTGTGCATTTGAGATATATTTACAGTATATGCCGCAAACGCCTTTTGAGATTCAGATAATACCAGCGTTGACCCAAACATACCCAAACAGAAGAAGGAAATATCGAGCGCTGAATTGTTGCCCGCCATCAGACTATAGGAGCAAAAAAGGAAAAATTGGAAGGCAAGCAGGAGACCAAAGGCCCATCACCAGATTTTGCAAGCGTTGTCATCCCTGACATGCTCTTCTGCAAGCCGGTGTCGTAGTAAGACTCACCTCGAGGATATCTGAATCCAAGCTTGTCTCGCTTTCCTTAGCACTAGCACGTGCTTAGGCCTGTCTGCTGCGGCCATCAATTGCAACAATCGCCACAAAGCTTTCAGGTTCAATTCGGTTAAACTACCACCACCTCTCTCTAACGCGCCTACCTGCTGTCAAGCCACGGTCCTCAATAACATTGGGTGCCTTCTGTTTAATGTCCTGCGTCTGAAGGTCCCTGCAATCCCAAATGCAAGACGCTTCGCCGACCTCAATAACCTCAGACCTTTTTCCACAGCTTGTTGATGCTACCAATGCTACCTGTTGCTGCAGTACAGGGGGCTGACCACATCAGTCCTCCTCAGTAAGACCATCGTACTCGCCAGCATACACTTCATCCATATTCCTAGTAACGAAAGCAGACCCGCGTAGCCCGCGTCCATTGCAGCAGTGGCAGCATGTCCAGCTTTCCACCAGAAAATCAAGCACAATCAAACGATAGTCGCGATCAAGTCTGCAAATTGCTGAAGGCATGGAAGCTCTGCAGTCAGAACTTCAGGGGAATAACATGGAATAACATGGAAGATGTGCAACGATGTGCAGCGATGTGCAACGATGTGCAACGATGTGCAACGATGTGCAACGTCCTGAATTGCTGCCCCCGCATCTGAAAGTAGGGCTTCCCATCAGGGCCTCACCATGTCTATGCACTCTCATTGGGTCCCCCCAAAGAAACCTTCAAGATTTCAATAGATTTCAGGGATTTGTTTGTCTCAAAATGGCGGATGACCAATTTATAGTTGTTTCATCAAGAATTCGTTGAATTTGTTAAAACCAGATTTGAGACGATGGACCACTGGACAGCACATCTATCGCCCACCTGTCAGGACGGGATGCTCAATGAACTTAGCAGTGTCAATGGTTCTTCGCAAGGAGGACGTCCACAGTCTGCCAGGCCTTGGCACCAAACTGTCAAATCCCACTCCAAGTCACATTGGACACGTCACAGCTCCATACAGTAACGACATGTAACGACCATATACCACTCTAGAAAGCACTCTAGAAAGTCATCATGGTCTTAAGCCCATTCCCAGCGTCCTCTCATGTCCTCTCTACAACAAGCGGTTCTTCGATGTTCTTCGTGCTACCAGCTCCACGGCTGTGGCTGTTCAGCTAGATTCGACTGTTTCACTGCTGGTTCGTCTGACGGTTGCAGGAAGGACAAAAATAATGAATCACATGCTGTGGACAACTGCCTGGCATGATGCGGAAGCATGCGGATGCAATCATTGAAGATCGCATGCTTTATCATGACATATCGTGGCAATGATTAAGCTATCTAGAGCTCGACCAGGGCCTTGGGCCTTACGAATGACTTTCTACGATATACGTGCAAGAGCACACGAAGGAAGAGTAGTGCGGGAAGAAGGCAAACGTTAGCAGATTTGTAGCGCAGAGATCCAAAACAACTGCAGTCAATGAAATACTTACCCTTATTGCCCAGACCGAAGAGCATGCAGCATGCTGGTGAAGTGCCAAGCTTCTGTGTGGATTTGACATGAAAGGGCCAGAAATCCAGCCTGAAGCCTGAGTGAGTCCTCAAGACTGCACCACTGAATGGACCACGCTGAGCTCAGCACACCTGCCCTGCACTTGATGTGTCCCCATCAACAAGCACCAAAGTTGCCACCTTGTGCGCAGGACAGTCAATCACTCTCCATCACGAATCAAGACCTAACAATCTGCAGTGCACCGGCGTACACCGCCTGCTGAGTCTGAAAGATCTGAAAGGAGCCAGCCTTGGCTCCATTCAAGCGACGCCGTAGGTCATCCATGTTCTTCGGGGCATCTTCAAAATCCGCGCCCCAACCCACCTGACAGGGCACAGTGCGAAATTGGAGGACGCTGCAATCAAGTCCCACCTTTGATCTTCAGATATTGGCCGAACTATGCCGAATTCCCTGCCTGCAAACGCTTGAGCCGCATGTACCTGTCATGTTCCGTCAGCTGTCGTGTTTTTCGGTCAAACATGGCCGTCTCTTTCAAGAGAACTCATTAATTATAGCAGGCACTGCACCCCAGAATCTATGGGACACCGATAAAAACATAAATACATCAAAAAAATATCCTACCTGCATTAAAAAGTAAAAATAAACGCGTCAAGAAAAAAAACATCCGCCCACCGAAACCTGAAACCTGCGGCAACTCCCTGCCATGTGCGGCAGAATCTATCAACGCTAACTGCATTCTGTCACCAAGAACCATCACACTATGGCTCCTTTCATCTGCTTTCATCTCCAATCCCAACCGTAGTCACCTGTTCACCTCTGCGCCACTGCTATCACCGAAGCCTTTCCAGTCATCACAGGTCACCAGGCACCTGTGGAACTTCAGCCGCCAGCGAGCCAGAGGGAGGGGCTTCGGGTGCTATCTTTATAGCATTTTGTAGCCATATGAATCCATATGATAGGGACAATAATTGAACATAAAAATTGATTCAAAACTGAAGTGTTCTTGGAGCCGCTCGGCTCTTTCTGGGAAGCTTCTTGTCCTCTAAGGACGCGGGGTAGTGCAAATTCTGCGTAAGAGAGGCCTTCGGAGCTTTTTGCTGCTGGGACACCCGCAGAGCTGCACCAAATGTTCATGCAGACTGACCACCTGGAGTTGATGGCCACAGAAGCCATGTTGTATAAATGCATGCGGGCATGCGAATTTTGAGGTTGAGGTTGAACAGCTGCCTTGGAGATCTGGACTGTAGCTTGAGACCTATATTTCAGTATAGCAGCCAAGGCAGCCAAGGCGCGTCTTTTTCAGTCACCGTGACGCAAACCAAGTCATTCGCCTCTCCACAGACCTGTCAGGTGCAAAGGTTGTCAAAGTCTAGCCAGCTCTCTGGCTGTACCGCCAGGTGCCACAAGTAGCAGACTCTTGCACCATTGAACAGGCATCTGCTTCTACGTGCAACCAGGTTTCGACATACTTTGCCTGAGCTCCATCATGACCACGAGCAAACACAAAACATGGATTTCTGCCTTTCTTGGCCATCTGATTCATCACAAAACAAACTGCGACCATGGAACCTCCTTGAGCCAAGCTGCAAACTCTGCAGCGCGGCGTGCAAATTCTTCCCCTCTTGGGGAGAGACCAGAGTCACCACCTATTCGCATTTCCACATTAAACTCGCCTTGCCGGTTTGCGCCGCAGCAGCTCCAGGATCTTTCTATACAAAGGTGATCTTGATAGGTTGAACATGGATTCATGATGATTCATGGATGAACGCTCAGAGGTGCTTCAATGAATACACATCGGATTTGGTAAATTTCACGGTCATGCGGCCAGGTCACTCTCACCGTGTCGAGCCAAAAAGATCTTGTGCTCAAAGGGATGCAAGTTGGAAAGGAAATGGCAAACGGACGATCCAACAAATGATCGCATCATCTTGTTCACCACCTCGAGTGCTGGATGAATTGGGGCCATTGCCATTGGGCCTTTTTTACTTTTTCAATCTTTTTCAGCACCATGTTGCAAATCTGAGGTCCAGGGCCAATACAATATCTAAGTGGAACAAAATGGAACAAACCCTCAACCAGTTTTAGCATGGCCGAGTTGCCATCTTCTTGGTGTAGTTCCTGAGCGACCGCGCTACACAGAAGAGAATCAAAAGCTGGATCTGATGCACTGCAGACGAAGAAAAATGGCGAATTTGGAAGTACTATATATGCATATGCTAAGCTAATAAGCAGATCACAAGAATTGGAAACTTGAAACGATCTTTCCTTGAGATGCTTCAAAACCTTCAACACCACCGAATCCAACGCGTCTCTAGCTGGGCACGTGTGTGGTTTGCCGGTGGTGAATACATGTTAGTACGCCATGTATACAGGAAGAAACGCGGCAAGTCTGGCCGGAAAAATCTGTACTTCAGCATTTCAGCCAGGATACATCATGTGTATGAAAGGGGTGCCGTCTTCTGAGCCATCCATTTGGATTGGCACATAGTGATCCTCCGCATCGCGGTATTGAAACATCCACACACAGTCTAAGATTTCAACGTTCAAAGAGAGCCACCACCTTCAGACAAGAGGATGGCTTAAGTCTTAGTATTTCTTGATATGCGTTAATATACGTATATATAATATGTGCACAAATGTGCAATGGAGAGCAGCACCCTTTGTATCCGAATGGTCCTGGTAGTGATTGATCAGCTCCTGGCTTTCCTTCAAATCCATGCCACGAAAAGCGGCCAAGTCGGCCAAGTACTTGTCGCCTGACCAGCACATTCGATTGCACCCGTCAACAGCCTTGAGCTGGGCGGTCTTCTTTTGTGAAGATTCAGGATACCAGGGAACGACTACGTGTGTCCACTGCAAGGATATTGTCGTCGCACACTGCTATATGTAATGCGCAGGGGTTGATTGATTTAGGTCTTGTTCGTTCGGGGACGTCGGCTTCGACTACCTTCACCGCGACCTCGACATGTGATGCCATTTGCTGAATATTTGCTGATATGCATTGATATGCTACGCTTCTCACAAGTTCATGGGCCGGAGAAAGCACTCACACTCATCATATGCCTTTGGGGTCATCAACTGAGATCTGGATGAAGCACACCTGCAGGCGCAGCTGAGCTGGGCTCGACATTCCGGCCATGTCAAATCAAAACATCATAGCCATACCCAGCTGAAGCGGGCAACTTTGATTGCAGAAATTGAATTGTCCAAGCCTCTGCCTTCAGCTCGCTTTCAAGCTTCTGAGCCTTGGATTCTGGAATGCTCTCCTTCTCTTACGTGTGAAACGAAAGGCCGCAAAGTCCACTACAGTAAATGCATGTAAATGCACTAAATACGTTGCACCGGTGGCATCTTTGGCATCTTTAGCATGGTCGTCGTCATCGTCGTCACCATCATCCTCATCCTCATCATCATTATCATCATCAGCAGCAGCAGCAAAAGCATCATCAGCAATCACTTCTCACCTGTGCCACTGTTGTCATTGTTCAAGTGTAGGGCACACAGGTACCAACACTTTCTTGCAGATCTTACAGTTCAACGCACCACTGCACTGCTGTCGAATTCTTTGTCTCTTTCTTGTTTTTGGGGCGGTCTGGATGTGCACAGGAAAGTGCAAGCAAGTTTCCATCCAACGGCGGTGCCACTTGGTGTGCGCACTCCACATTGACTGCGTCGATGCAACTGTGTCGCTGGACAAGATGATAGCAAAGCCACCTGTCCCCTGCGAGGAGCCTGTCCTCAGAGAAACGAGAACTTACAGGCGATGATAAAGGTGAATGGGAATGAAACTCAACATGAGTCAAGCTGCTGGTCAAAGTCATAGGGATCGCAACTCCTTAAGCATCTCTTTCTGTGGTCGTTGCCACATGCACAAATTGAACATGGCACAACAGACATGGCAAATGAGGTGCTTATATCTGTGGCAAGAACTTGCAAGCTGTCGTTCTTGAAGAGCACTAGATAGCACTAGGCACAAAAAGAATCCCATTTGCAGGCCCAGCTACGAGTTTGATGTGTCAAAAAAACCTGGCTCATCCAGTCTTCACATGTCTTCACGGCATTTGATGTGGATGTCTCTGTATGTCTCCGTGATCTTCAAAAATTGGCACAAGTCTTTCCAGCAAACTTCGACTTTACTGAAACAGAACGGCCTGCGGATGTACACAAGCCCGCAAAGATTCGATTCCAAAGCTGGCGTTCAATCTGTCCAACCCTGAAGCTTTCATTCAGATTCATTCGGCACAATGCAGCGTTCCAGCCCGCCACCCAACACTCTAAGTCTGGCAGGAGTTGCGATTGAGGTCCTCGAAGAACTTTTCGTCGCCCCCGCGCCCCTGATACCTAAGTGCAATATAGTGCAATGAGGTGATTCAAGGAACATCAAACAGCAAAGAAGCAGAATCTACCAAGGCCTGATGCGGTTCATGCCCCATCTTAAGACGGAAGAAAATTGGCTTTTCATATCTTCATTCGGAAGCCTTTACCGACGACGCCAATTTAGATGATGAGGATTTAGCGAATCAAACCAGGACACCATCATAACTTGCCCTTACGTCAGCGAAATTACACGAGAGACTGTGTGGAATGCAACTGAAGTGGCTCCATCACATTGAAGATCTCAGCTCTTGAGCCGTGAAAGAATTCGATATATCGCTTCAACTCCCGTGCCGTGTGCGATTTCCCACGCATCCTGGCATAGTGACATACCGTGACACACCGTGACACAACCCAAGTTCAAGAATCATACCAGCCGGGCAGCCGGTGTGCAGTGCATGTTGGATAGCTCTTGATAACTCTTGACAACTCTTTCCTCAATGACTAAATACGTATTATTATTGTTATTATTATTATTAGTTAAGCCATGTTAAGCCAAGAATCGGCAAGCCGAGAATAGGTGCAACATGACGTTGTGACCATTGCTGCCTGTCAACTTTGGAAGCAAGGCAATGCTTTCAGATGCTTTCAGGCCAAGCATAAAAAGCCAGGTATGCTGTGCGAACCAACACGCCGGCATACCTGAAAGATCCTGAAAGCTAGCACTTTGTTGCTGTGCTGCTCAATGCAAAACAGCAATGATTTACATAGAAGGTGGCTGAACAGCGGAACCTCTTGTTGGCTATAGGAGGTTGTAGCAACATGTAGCAACTACAGCAGCTTTCCCACAAGCAACTTTTTGGAACTTAACCCATGCGCACGGCATCTGACCGGCTACATTTTGATCACTTGATCAACTTGCCGGCAGACCTTGGATGTATTTACAGGCGCTAAGGGTGTGCTCGGCTGGTAAACATTCTGAGGGAGCCAAAGAAGCCAAACAGCTCATGGCTGAATTTATCAGGGCTGACTTGTCTCTCCCGCTGATGTTCTTTCAAAGTTTTCATAGTTCTCTCCCACTGCTAAGTCCATCTAAGTCCAGTACAGTGTAGTAGTCCAGGCCTTAATGCCTGCCGTGGCCGACTTGATCGCAAGCTCCAAGCAAGCTTCAGCGTCCTGCATGGGGGCGACTAGTCGCGGAGCTCATCAGGGCTACTGCAAGCAAAACAGGTCCAACGAGACAACGGCAAATGATCCTAAACAGACCCTTAAATTTGGTCAGATTTTCGCAGTCTTCAAAGCCTTGTGATTTAACATCCAGATAATATTTGCAGGGGTGGCTTCCTTTTGTCTGCAGAGAACGCCACTATCCTAGACTCATCCCTTCAAGAGAAAGAAGGAGGGCTCTTGACCAACCTCTTGCTAGCATCAGCAGGATGAACATGTCAACAACTGCCATCAATTGCTCGCAGCTCTATACCTGTAGGAATGGATTATCAACCAAAGTTACTGTATTCTCTCCTGGATGGACTTGCCGCTTGCAATCTCTGACTGAGGGTCCAGGTACGTCTGATTCAAGCCACCTATGTAGCTGGCCAGAGCTGTAGCAGCTCCGGCAGGGTTGCTATACTGTATCTGTCTTCGTTGTCAAAGATCTTCAACGATGTTCATCTGTTCTAAGCATTTCCAAGTTGTTTTTATATATGTTTATGTTCTCTCGTAGTTGGAAGAAAGTGCCGACAAAGCCACCCAATGTTGTGACTGTCGTATTGTTGGATGGCTGCTTTTGCATCACACATCCTGACGTGCATGGCAATTTCTGCAGCAAGTGGATCACAGCTGCTCCTTTGATGCTCCAAAGTGCTTTAACAGAGCCTGCGTCCATGCAGAAGTGTTCCACGTTGTCCTTGAGAAACTCCTGCAATTCTCAGCATATGTTGTCCAGCCTAGCTCTGCTTCTGATCAATGGTGGTCAAGACAAGACTTTAAAGCCATGCAAGAAAAGACCTGCCTTGAGTGTGCTTCGACGACCAAGCAGCTCCAATGCCCTTGATACTGGCACGCCATACCTGACATAACCATGTCATCCTATCCCTCGTGACACGCCTTCAAAATCATGAATCCTCTGTTGACACTTGCTCCATCGCATTTGTAACATCTTTCTGTCCAATGCAGCCAAACTATGCTGCTTTGTCAAGCTGACGGGTTGAAGATGTTGAAGCTAGCTACAGGAGGCCTTTGTCCTTGATAAGACTATTTCCAAAAAGCGCCGTTTTCATACTTTGACATGCGGGATGCTGTTGAACCAGCCGCACCTGTAGCAGTACAAATCACCCAACTCAGTGACAGATAAGCGACGGCCGTTTAATAGACCTGCAGTGCACAAGGGATGCAAATAAGCCTATGGCACCTGAATCCATACATGTAACACGGGCTGACCTTCGATTTCCTGCTTCAAAATAACTATACGAACTGAGACAAGGCCTCCTGCTAAACACATGTGACCAGCACATGCAATAGAATTGATGAATCAAGGACTGTTGAGTGCAAGGGCCAAAAGCGCCTGCAAGCTGTTAAACCAGCATGTCCTGGATGTGCACATGAGTCATCTCGCACCATGAAATGTGGCTATTCTGTGGGCTGATATTCCGCAGGCATTGGGTCTGGGGAAAGAGGAGGAACTATACGAACTATACATGCAATTTATGAGGCCACGCGCCGCAAGGACCGCAAGGATTCCTTGGAGATGTTGACACAGACTTCCACAGTTGCACCTTGCTTGATGTAGGAGCTGAGCTGGTGATGCCCTCAGCATGCTCGCATCACAGCACCAAACGCAACCAAACACATCAAAAAGAAAACGGTGAAGAAAACAGCGAATTGGTCAAGTATTGGTGCCACTCTGGTGAAATTGACAGCTATAACAAGTTGATACAATGTAGCTTTCTCATGCTGTCTCAACTTTCCGTTTTCTTTCCGTTTCACATAGATTCGCACCTTCAAGGACTTGTCCATCGAGAGAGACTTTGGACGCCTAACCAGGCAAGGTATAGCTCACTTAAGGGCTAGGCGGCTAGGCGCTAGCTAAACACTCCAAGAAAGCAGCATGCAGCCGGCTCCGCGATACACATCTTCCACTTATGGCATTCCAAAAGGTCCAAAAGTAAAGGCTCACTGTTTCACTTATGGAATTCCTTAAAGGCTGAAAACTTCGCTGACTGTGTACTACTACACAGGCCTGGAATGGGATGAGCTCTGCCGCTGCCACGCGGTCATAGAAGCTCTGCACTGTCTGGCAGTCTTTGATCTTCATGTCCACAGAGGCTCTCACCACCTGGGATCGCGGGCACTGTCTGCGCACCATGAGAAGTCGTGAGATGTAAAATGCATCGCTGACATGACCTTTCAGTCATTGGCAATGGCCTGGTCCGACTTGGCACGATGATGGTTCATTATAGGTGTTATCTTCCCGTGCATTGCAGGTTCCGCCAAGTAGGTCCAAGTAGATCCAAGTAGATCCAAGTAGCATTGCCCAAAGTACTCTTCACAACAACTGCAGCGGTGACGGTGACAGGCGTCTCAACAACAGGGCTTGGGAGCTCCTCAGCACAAGAGCTACTGTTGAAGTCCAATTCAGTAGACGCTCAGTACACTAAACGGTTGGTTCTTGCCGCGAGTAAGGAGAGTAAGATATTGCAATTGGAAAATCTCCGCACGTGAGAAATTGGTTTCTCATGGGCTTCAATGTCAATTGCTCACAGCATCTCACAGCATCTCACGGCATCCGCTCAGCGCATTCTCCAGTTCTCCATGATTCTCCATGATTCTCCATGTGCATTTCAGCCTTGTCGAGGTCTTGTGATGTCTTGTGCCAAGGCACGGCGAGGGACACCAAACCTTGGCTTCCCGAAACCGTAAACGCCGTAAACAAAATGAGTTTTCCACGGTCTATACCGTTGGACTCCTTGAAGTGGCTAGGGTGAAGAAAGAAGCACATCCAAATCTAGTAAGGGGTTCCAAATCTAGTAAGGGGTAAGGACAAGTTGAAGCATACTTCTGCTGTGAGCTGCCTCTCATCAGCCACTTTATCAGCCCAGTTTCGATAGTTTTGCAGCTTTTTGCATCCAAAGGGCCAGACTCTTGAACGGAAAACTGTTTCTGGTTGGCGAGGAAGTCAGTCAAGGTTCCGCTGCAGCCCAGAATTGTGAGGGCATGCTTCACGGACCTAAGGGCGCACCACACCCACCTAAAGCCAAAGATTAAGAAATAGAGAGACTAGCACCCGCGTCCAATCAATACAAGCATCTCCAGTGCAGTCAGGGCCAAAAGAAGGGTGCTCAACTGTTCACTATTCAAACAAATTTGACATAACTTGACTTTGTGTAACAAAACTAACAAAACCGCTCTTATCCAATTGTCTGCCAAGGCTCCCTCCGCATTTGTGGCTGTACAGCATCCCAAGTTCAGTAGCCGGTACTGGGCGTGCCTGCGCCTTCCAACTGCGCAGGTTTTGGTTGAGGATGGTTTTGATGGTTGATGGTTAGAGGGTTACAACCCCAGGTAGTAAGAGTAGTATAAGAGTGGGCTTAGCATGGCTTAGCTCAATTTTTGGAGTGGACTTAGCTAAGTAGACGAATTATTGATGTTGGTTGATTCCTCCAATTTCAGTCGATTTGATCGAGAAAGGGTGATAAAAGCTGCGTCAACCACTTGGATGGGTAGTAATATATCAACTTGGATGTTGGCTTTGATGTGGGTGACTGTGAATCTTTGTTGGGTACCACGTAAGTTAGTAGCCGATGATCACTAGTGGTAAGTGGCAGAGGTGCTTGGAAAAACGGGGATGTTGCCACCAAAAAGAAGAGGCGTCGGACTGGCATGTGGCTGGTTCGGTTGTGATTTTGTGTTGACAGCTGGTTTAGTGGGGAGCGCAGTCATTTTGTTCCGCCGAGGTCACCAGCCAGGGGGTACTACAAAACTATTTCTACCAGTACTGGGGCACTGCGCTTAGGTAATTGAAGCTTTAAAGGCAGACATTATCCAGTGGTTATTAAATATCCCCGCTAAATGCTTGGTGTATATATATATATATAACAATCCCGAAATTGCTATGTTTATTGGTAAGGGGTAAGGTCATATAGTTTTATCTACACACATATATATATATATAGATATATATATATATGTATATATACATATTATGTCATTGTGTGTGTTGTTGGCTATGATATCTCATGATATCTGGTAACTCGGACTCCATATGACTTCTCTGGCCGCAACAGCTTTGGATGTCAACAATATGGTGCCTCCGTGCTTCCTTTGTGTCATGAAAGGTGGCCAACCCAATATCGCCTGAATCTTAACCACCAACTGAAACACCTTTGTAAGGGCGAATCTCAATAATTGATCCTTGGTCACTGAACTGGGGGGTTGTTGAATCCGCTTCGGATTTTTGGCAATGTTGACATGGAAAATGTGGATATGAACCGCAAGAAATAGATGGTTGAATGTTGAATGATGAATCTGCAGACTTGACAAATTCTTAATAACCGGTTGATGAAATATCGCGGGTTCAAGCCGGAAGTGCCAGTCCAAGCGTGTCCAATGAGGCAAACAACCTTGAAGAGTTCTATGTTGCCCCACATGTTATACCTGGCCTCCCAAAGTTGTCAGCATCGCCCTGCCTCGAGCAAATCCACCAGCTGCTGCACAAAGACAGCAATCGTCGCGGTGACGTTGAAGTGAAGCTCTTCACCCTCCTTCAAGCCCAACTCCTGAAGCCTAGAGAGGTGTCAATGCTAATGGCAATATCTGACACCCAGCTCTGGATATTCAAAATGCTGATCGACTTCAGTCGGATAGTGGAAAAAAAAGAGAGCAGGTATGCGTCTGATTTTACGAGGTTTTGCATCATTATGCATGAGTTGGTGTGGTTATAAGACGGGCATGCTACATTTCAAACAAAACATTTCAAAAAATAACGTAAACTTACAAGAAATGTGCTTTCATCAATGGTTTTGACACTGTGCTTGGAAAGTGAACAACACACGACTGACCAAAATAGTCCATTTTCTGCAGAGATGTTGTCTCTTTCCAAGAATGCTTTAGTTTTTTGTTTAGCATTTGGACAAGAAAAAATGTCTATATACAATGATCTTGATGCTTGCAATGAATTCTGCATTATATTGTTGCACATGCTACCATATATATATAATATTATATGAATAACACAGCACACTATTTGACATTTTTTCCCGCAATAGTTTATGTTTCTCGAAAAATATGTATTTGATATTGAACAGACATGAGTGCAATTTCCAGCTGCAAACTCTGCAGTTTCTAAAAAGTGTTCTGCATCCTTTCATGCTGTTCATGCATGCTTTTCAAGAAAGAACATGTCCAGATTGAACATGCACTTCTTCAAAAAATCCGCCCACACCGCTTTGGCGGTGAAGGCGTGCTTATTGGGGGGCAACAGCAACACTAAATGCTCAATGACATTTGTTAATATAGCAGTCGCTATATCAGCTTTAGCTGGGGGGGGGGGGCCAAAAACGGTTTCGCACCGAGACCAGACCCCAAAAACGGTTTCGCACCGAGACCAGAATACGGTGGTGTTTTCGACATTTTTCGAGGATTTTTGGGTGTCTGAGCGCAAGAGGGTATTGAAATGGAATTTTGGGTCATTTTGGTAGCTTTCCGGCAATGGAAAAACGGCCAAAAATGAAAAAAACATTGTACATAGCAAGATTTTGCAGGGTTTTTGGATGCCAGAGCATTGAAAACACTGCAAAAACAAGTGTTTTGGACTGACGTTATAGCAAAAAACGTGTAAATTACCGTATGCTTGACTGGAAACATTACAAAAACACTGTCAAAAGCAATGTTTTGGAAGGATTTACTGCCTTTATGGCAAAAAACGTGTAAATTACCGTCTGTTTGACTGGAAACATTGGAAAAACACTGTCAAAAACAATGTTTTGGAAGGATTCCTTATTGAAACTTCTTAGCTTGAAGAGCCCCCACGGGGGAAAACCACCCTTAGCCCCTCTCACGGACCGAAATAAACCTGCGGTGTGGGCGGCCACCCCACGCGAAGCGGGGTGAATAGTTTAACTACAATTGAATCTAGACCTTTTCCAGGCATCATCGATATTTTATGATATTTTGCCTTAAAAGCGCTGCCTTGTTGAAAAAAAGTAACACACTTGCAGCGAAACAATACATTTTGTGCATGAAAGCGCAAGTGAAACTTGAGACATGCACTTCTTGAAAAGACCGCTGTATCTTGAACATTGAACAAGTTTATTTTTTGAGAAGATCATGCATCTTGAAAACAACCCTGCTTCCTGCAGTGAA
This sequence comes from Cladocopium goreaui, assembly GCA_947184155.2. Classification (NCBI taxonomy): domain Eukaryota; class Dinophyceae; order Suessiales; family Symbiodiniaceae; genus Cladocopium; species Cladocopium goreaui. Next base: position 61,026 of record CAMXCT020003474.1, read on the forward strand.
TTGTGTACTGTACCTTTGTGAAAATGTAAAAATACAAGCACATGTTTGAAAGATTTATTGCATGCTCTGCACAATTGCTGCCCCGTTCAAAGGAGATAGTGGGCTGTAGGCTGTATTGAACAAAATTTGGTTGTATTCTCCAGCTATAGGTTGTACACTTCCTGCTAGGGGTATTGCATCCTTGAATGAACAAAAACACAAATATAAGATAAGCAACTAGCATTGTTGGACTGACAAACTGGCAAAAGCCTCGAGAAAACAAAAAGAGAAGACCCATAGAGAGGGTCTGAGAAGCTGGACAGGGGATATGGGGTGAAACTGTGTTTTCTCCTTTTTTCCATTGGTTTTGGCACTTTTGGTTGAAAGTAGCATTTTAAGAGTCTGTGAAGTGAAAGTAGATGAGCAAATGGAGACATTCTGATCAGAAAGAGCCAAAAAACACGCATTTCTACAACATGCACGTCTCCACCCCCCATGAGTACCTCTTCTGAAAAAGAGAGAAAAAAAAACCGACGAACCCTGTCTCAAAATGTTGGTCGGCCTTTGGCTGTCATGGAGTGTTGCCCCATCTCGAAGCAAAACCTGCACACTGCGTCCAAAGCGTGGGATCCAAACACTAACAGCCTAACATGGCTACAATTCGATGGAAACTTAAGGGACCTAAGGGTGCCCGCCATGCCCACCCAGAGTTGCCCCTTCACTTTTGGAATACTTTTGGTGTCTGCATAAGCTCCTGAGCAATAGTTGGTCAAGCACCCCTTCATAAGGCCCTCTGTTAAGCACCCTTAAATCTCCAGGATCATCAGCTATGAATTGCCCGTTTCTTCTCACATCCTGCCTGTTCCGGGAAGGAAACTGGCTCCACAAGCATTACGCGCTGCTTCAAGCGCAAGACCGTATCAGAGGGCTTGACAGCAAGTGATAAGCGGTGGCCTGTCAGGTTCAAGTGAGACTCCAAAGGCCAGCTGGGAATATCATGATCACCCGATGTTCATCCTGATCATGTCTGGAAATATCCGGATGCCCAATGCTCCGTGTTTTGTCCTTTTTTTTTGCAAGCAAGGCACCATCACCACTCTTCACCTGCACTGCTCAAAGGAGTCTGAAAGGCTACCGGTTTCATGGCGCTCCACCGGTTCTGTCTTTTTGGCCTTGGCACCGCAGTAGCACACATTCACGATCACCTTCATGGGAATATGAAAGCCAGGGACTGAGGCCTCGCCAACACAGGCGATGCCAAAGAAGATCAAGCAAACCGAAGCTGTGAAGATTCAATTCTTGAAAAACAAAGTGGTTCTGCCGCATGCATGAATAATATCTCAACCTTCATGACTGTTTACAGCTGAGTGATGACATGGGTGGTATGCTCCAACTGACTTTGCCTGGCAGAATTTCTTGAAGACGATGGCAAGCACACGCCTGATAGCTGAAAAGGCCCGAGTTGAGTTTGTGCTGTCCAAGTAATTGCGCTCATTCCTGGCCTTAAACTGCGATTGTGAGCTGACAGGAGGAAAGAGTGTACACCTCCAGGCTGATATTGCACCAGAATGGCTACGGGGCGCGGAGTTGAGTTGTGTGGCTGACATTGAAATCTGGTCGGCGGTTTCAACCTATTTCATCGTATATTGGGATCCACTGGAATCATCACCCTAGGTTGGATGGGAAGAAATGAAACCAAAAAAAACTAAGAGTTCCAATCAATTAAATTCGTGCTCACAAAACCGCTGGTCCGCCCAATCCTCATCCAATTCTCATCCAATCCTCATCCAGTCTAGTGCCTTGCCAAACCCGGAAAAGGAGGCGGCAGCGTCACTGGCGTTGGATTCAGCTCCGATGGCTTCAAAAACTGCTCCAGGTCTTTGGGATAGAGACCTCGAGCGGCGCGGCTCAAGCGGCTCAAGCGGTTGCAAAAACTGCACAGCTAACATCAAAATGCCAGGAAAAATAGGAAAGGGGAAAGCCACTGGCCACTGGAGGCAAATCATGGGAAAACACATTCCTTTCCCTCCACCTGTTGAAAGACCTGCAAGTTGGACTGGATCCCTTTCTCTGAACTTGATTCGCTCACTTCGTGAAAGGTGATTGATGTTCCCCTTTTCTTCATGATACATCTATCTATCTGTCTGTCTGTCTGTCTATCCATCTATCCATCTATCCATCTATCCATCTATCCATCTATCCATCTATCCATCTATCCATCTATCCATCTATCCATCTATCCATCTATCCATCTATCTATCTATCTATCTATCTATCTATCTATCTATCTACAGTATCTATCCATCTACAGTATCTATCTATCTACAGTATCTATCCATCTACAGTATCTATCTATCTACAGTATCTATCTATCTACAGTATCTATCTATCTACAGTATCTATCTATCTACAGTATCTATCTATCTACAGTATCTATCTATCTACAGTATCTATCTATCTACAGTATCTATCTATCTACAGTATCTATCTATCTACAGTATCTATCTATCTACAGTATCTATCTATCTATCCTATCTATCTACAGTATCTATCTATCTATCCTATCTATCTACAGTATCTATCTATCTATCCTATCTATCTACAGTATCTATCTATCTATCCTATCTATCTACAGTATCTATCTATCTATCTATCTATCTATCTATCTATCTATCTATCTATCTATCCATCTATCCATCTATCTATCTATCTATCTATCCTATCTATCCTATCTATCCTATCTATCCTATCTATCCTATCTAT
>CAMXCT020003475.1:0-63740 GCA_947184155.2 Cladocopium goreaui
CGAGACTTACAAGGACTACACTTATAGTAACAATAATATATAATTACATAATATAATATAAGATATATGTATATATATATAACCTCTAAACATATAACATAAACATACAACATATAAATACATTACATGTATTATATACATATTATATATATATATAAAAGAATCAAAGTACAGCCGACCAAATGCCTGCAGCTGGTGCGGTGCTGGAAGTCACAAGGTTTACAGATTCCCAGCGCATGAGTAGCAGATCCCAGAGATGGCCACGGCATGGTGCTCGTGTCCTGCACAGGGCAGCACCAAGGCCACCAAGGGCACCAAGGGCAACGCAGACAGCACCTACCATTTTGATCCATTTTGAACACTCATCAAACATTCGCTGGGCTTCAAAATTCCAAGGACGGATGCATGAAGTGTCCAGATTTGAGAGAAACTCGATGCCTGGCAACTGAGACTGGTGACTAGTGCTACCATGTTGAGCAAATTGGGGTCTAGTTCATGCGACCAGTCAGCCCACCTCTGGAACCATTTCATGAAGCTGCAATTGAATGGGAACCTCCGGTTCAAAACCATGGCAGTGGAAAAGGGCCCATAAACACCAACAGTTTATCGTTGCGATCATGATAGCAGCACCTTGTCTCGCCAAAAACCAGAAAATCTTCTCTTTTCGAAAACTCCCCAAACCCACAGGATGAATGGCTTTGTTTTAGCACATCTTAGGTTTTGATTTCTTTGCATCCACACCTTCGGCACAGCAGCCATGGATTGAAGGACCTGCAAATGACACAAATACCAACAGCAACAGCAGCAACGACAACGACGACGACCACCACCACAACCACAACAACAACAACAACAACATCATCAACATCAACATCAACATCAACAAATCTAACCAATTGGTTCAACAGCAGCAGTAGATCATAATGTTTCTGTGTACCAGCAATGAGAGCTTCAAATCAGAGAAACTGGATCAGGTTAGACAGGATAGAATCGATTGATTTGTGAGTTTTGGTTGAAGATTGATGGGTATATCATGGTTTACCCGCCCTGGTAATGACTGACATAGCTATTGAAAATGGCCCAGTCGAAATAGTTGAATTTCCCATTAAAAATGGTGGATCTTTCCAGTTCGCTATGTTAGTTTACCAGAGGGTATTTGTTTATCTGCTTTCATGGTTTTCATGGCTTTCATGGCTTTATGACGTTCCCAAAGTCTCCCGACGTCACCTGGCCCGGATGGTAAGACGACGCAGGTGATGATGGTGCTGTACTGACTGTGCTGGTGGTGCAACCATCTGCCTCTGTGTCCTGTGGCGAAGGTGCACCCATCCCTATGTTGACGCCCGGTGAACTCCTAAATCTCTGGAAATCCTTAAAAGAAAGACCATGGTTTCTTGGAGGTATGAAAAAAATTAGGGCGAAGAGATTAAATCTGAATCAGGATGAAACATGTGAGAAAAAAACCATATCCAACAGCTATCGTTTCTGACTCAACTGTGTTTTGCCAAACCGCCAGCCTTTTCACCGCAGGTGGTGTTCATGCTGTTAGGCGGAGATCCTGCAACAGTTCACAAAGACTTGGTAGCAAAGTTTCACTGGCACATTCCAAATAAAGCATTAGAGCACCGAACCCTGCACCATACCCTTGAAAATAATTCCACAACATATTATATTGCAAAAATTGACAACCGAACCATATTAAAATGTTATATTTTCAAACACCTAAATAACGTTTTCGTTGACAGAAGAGTGCCTGGGCCAAAGCACTCAAGTCCGGGTGGTGGTCGAAAGCAGAGTCCCTGCAAAATTCCAAGGGCAAAATGTGTTCCATGTTAGCGTGTTACAGGCGTGGTTTGATGTTTTTCACAATTGATGTCCAAATCAGTGAAGTCTGACATTCATGCGCATTTAAATTCGATTGGCGGCAACTGTACCTGAAGGACGAATCTCACGTTCCACACAGTGATGGAAATCAAATCACACTCAGTGCAGGACTTCGCGCTGCATCGTCTGCGCTGGGAAATTCGACCTGCTCATGCCGAACAAACCATACCATCATACCATCCAAAAGCAAAGACACGTTCCAAATCGTTCCACCTGTCATGAATAGAATGGCACACCAAAAAAACAAATTTGAAGCCCAAAAATATCAAACCAAATTTTCGAATTCGTTTGGTACATTCAAACCATCATTTGGTACATTCAAACGGAGACCCACGCCTTGTGCACCAGATTGTCGCCGGAAATCTTGGGTGGCTAATCGGCTGCAAACACTTCCAAGTTGGACATATTTTGAAAATGTGTTTTGGTTGAAATAAATTCCATTCAAAATCAACACATGCTGCCATTTGAAATTAATGGATTTACAACATGTTCTATAAAAATGACATGATGAAACTATGCAATGTTTCCTGCCCAACACAAATCCCGAAAACCCCTAGATTTTCGTGTTTTGGCCTGGAATACATGCAAAAACATATAAAACTGCAATTGGAAAGCCAAGTGTTGATTTTGGTGGGTTTCCCCAATCAAGGCCAGTACTGCGCACGTTTTTTCAGGAGCAAGATATGCAGATATTGCACATCATACTATGCTGCACATATCGGGCGGGGACTTGAAAGTTCGGTCGCATTTCCACACATCTTTCATACGCTGTTCTGCGCACCACGCATACTTCGTACTATGTTGGGTTTTGTTGGTGAAGAATTGTTTGAAGATTTTTTCCACTTCCTGGTGCCATTTGCCTTGTATTTGCAACTGTTTGGAACTAGAACCTGTCATTTTGCATGGTTTTTGCTAAAACCTTCCATTTTGCATTGTTTTTGCTAGATTCACCTTCTATTTTGTACGGTATTTGCTACATTTTGGCACCTTCTATTTTGCACGGTGTGTTCACCTTCCATTTGCACCGTATTTGCTACATTTTGGCATCTTCACCGTCTTTGTTGCACGGTATTTGCTTATTTTTGGTACTTAAACATTTCATTTTGCATGTATTTGCTACATTTGTGCACTTCTAACGTTCATGTTGCATGGCATTTGCTACATGTTGGTACTTAGAATTTCCATTTTGAATGCTATTACTACATGTTTGTTGTCATTGTTCTGGTTGTTGTGATTGTTGTGGTTATTGTGGTGTTGGTGGCACAAGGGTGGACCTTTGAACAAACTGTTTCGTCTGATTGCTGGAAGTTGGAAACCAACATTTGCGCAGCATTTGGTACTTGAATGTTTCAAATTGTTGATTAGTTTGGTTAAGAATTTCCAGAAAAACATCGTGAGATGCACATCAATGGCAAAAAACATGCATCAAAAGGACGCACGGGATGAGATACCATGTCAAGTAAATAGATAAACTAGTAAATGAAGAAATGTGTTTTTTCATACGTATAAATAAGTGTCTATATATATATACGTATGTAAATGTATATGTATATGTATATGTATATGTAAATGTATATGTATATGAAAATGTATATGCATTTGTAAATGCAAATGTATATGTATATGTATATGCATATATATATATATGTATGTGTATATGGGGTACTGACACTTCGAACCAAATCAACACATGCAAAGCAAACATATGAGAAACCAGAGTTGACGTGTAACATTTACACTCAGCACATCCCTCAAGCAAAGCCCTATCCCTACGGGAAATCGACCATGTGTGTAAATTCAGCTGAAGCAACGCAAGCAATCGGAACACTCTGTTTTGACACGGGGGTTGCACGATCTTGCCTCTCCCATTTCACATCGTGCAAGCTCCTGTGTTTAGAAACTCCAACAGTGCTGACAAGCATGCTCTGACATCTGCTGAAACATTAGAATTGTCAACCAGCAAAGGGTGAGGGACACCACGTGATGGAAAGTCGCTGATGTTCGTTTTTGTTAGAACCCGTGCAAAGCATGCTCGTGAACCTGCCAACGTCTCAAGCTTCAAGTGGTACTCCATTAGTAGCTCACCATCAACGCCAGTCGAAGTTGCTTTGATAAGCGAAACCTAACACCATCATTGTCACCAAAATGAACTGACAGCTTATCACCATTGTCTCCATCCACAAGTTCAGCGAAACAACTGCCGCAAGAAGTTCCAGTTCATAAATGTTGGTGCCCTTATCAAAAGCGCCTAGTTGCTCACGCGTCTTGCAGTCAAGCGCAATGCCAAACCACGCCGTGACTTCTGAAGACGCATTGACAAGAACACCACCCAGGCTGCCATTTTTTTCCTCTGGTATGGTCGATTAAGCTCAAAGGCTCGGTCCTGAATGTAAACATAGTAAAAGAAATCCGAGACAGAGATACCTGTTATCTCTGCACAAACTGTACAAAATAGGAGGTGGCAAATACACAAAACCGTAAACCTTGCGTAGGGTAGAAGTGCACATCCCCCGGTCAGATATGCGTATCCACCCACGCAGAAAACAAGGCACCACAAAAACCACAAAACAAACAGAACGAGGCCGGAGCCCAAAAGCAAACAACCAACACACGCCACCAAGGGCATTGATGGGATTTGTAACCCACCAATGCAGAAAGCAAAAACATGCAAAAAAAACAAATCAAGATGGAGCCAATCAAATTCAAAGCACTAAAGACATAAATGTGCAAGAACCAGTAAAACTGTACATCAGCTCAAAACTCGCGTCACTCAGAGTCCTCTCAGTAGTTCTCTTCCTGGTCATCCCACTCAGAGTGCTGGTAATTGCCAAAGTAGAAAGGTGCAGAGTTTCGTTGAGGCGATGTCACATCCACTGGTCGAGGCATTAAAGACAGCAGCCCCCCGAAGGGGGCAAGGCCACCAGCAGCCAGACAAAATAAGCAAATGTATTGGCCATGGAGACAGACAGCTTCGTATCATATTCATCCAGGGCGGTGCGTAATCACTCCAGCAAAATTGCATTGGCCAATTCAACGAGTCCTTGGGGTTCGATCTCCTCCTCCGTGTGTATCCTCGTTCACAGCTCTGACGGCATGGGCATCCTGAAAGGCAATGGCGTAACGAGGACACTGACCGCATACACAAGGCTCGTCACATTCAGAGTCTTCACGTAATTATTCCAAGTCATCGTAAAAGGAGTGTCAGCATTAGCCTGAAAGTTTGCACTTGTATTGGCCACGGATAGAGACACCTTCGTACCATATGTATCCGGGGCGTCACCTCATGAAAGACTTCGCATCAGGAGGACGACCAAAGCATAGACAATGACGCAACGCAAGTTGCAATCATCGATCACAGTGAATTAGTATCGTTGAAAGAAATTGAGTGCCCAGAGGAGTAGCGCGGCGACCTGAATGAGTAGCACAACAAGACAGCACGAGGAGCCATGGTCGCAGACTTTGCTGCTGCACGGGCGTACCGAGGGATACTCCACAGCGCAAGGCACTGGACAACTGCTAGACACAGTGGCCAGGGCCGAGCATTGCAGGATCACCGTCGGGTCATGGCACGAGCCGGCTACGGAAGCACCCCCAACCAGCCAGCACCCATCCCCAAGGCAGAAAAGAACATTGACAGAGTGGTACCTTAGTGGATAAAGTAACCTGAAAAAATAAACCTCAGCGGAGCTCAGACTCATATGGGTGAATTAAACAAATCGACTAGAGGCGCCGGCAAAACATAGAGGATTGTGTGGCAATGCTTGGGCAAACGCTTATATATAACTGTACGAGCAGTGCGATCCTTAGTAATTGCTTCGTCCTGTGTGGCTACCTTTGTACTCTGCCTTGGAAGAGACAGGTCAGCTCAGTGGAGGCACCGCCTTACCCTTGCACTTGGCACCTATCTCTATCATCGTTAAGATCACAAAATTGATGAGCATTTGGCACATTGAATCTAAGGACATGGAGACATCCTGATCCTAAATGGAAAGTACTGAACCGGCTGTCAGAGTCAGACACAGGCCGAAGAAGAGTCAAAGGGGAGGACTTAGCGGCAGTCCAGAAGACCAGGGTTAGGGGAGGTGGGGTCATACGATGCATGAAATGCAAGACCATCTCTGCCGAGTTTAGAGGAGAGGGGGCCAGGGCACTCCACATGGTGTAGAGGGAGATCCCCACACAGGGCCAAAGCGTTTGGTGCCATGCTTTGTTACCCTGGCACCAAACTCCACGACCCACAACGGATGCTGCAGATCCCAACCAAGCAAGCCTACTTAAGGGGCAAGCAAGGCAGAGCAACCGCACCAACCTGACCAGCGTAAGCCCCGATGAAGAGACCAGAGCCATCGGCTGGGAGATTTGCAGCAAACCACCAAGGATTGCTGAACCATCATCCTAACACCGGGCCTTCAAGCCGCAGGGAGGAAGGCAGAAGGAAGCAAAGCCAAGGGAGAAGGGAGAGGAGGGATCAAGTAGACGGGGAGAGCAGAACGCTGAGGTCTATAGGGCAGCCAGGAAACTACCTCACAAAGCACTGTGCAGTCAGGCACCATGTCAGCATTGTGCATTCCTTAGTCATGCAGGGGCTCCACATCTACTAGCATCGGTGCAAACCCAACCAATCCAGGGTTAGGAATGCACCAAAAGTACAACTTACAGACATGCCACTGAAAATGAGTGAGACAAAACCATGACAAACTAAATTCGAGGATGGGCAGTGCACTCCTTAGTCAACCGGGGCGTCACTTTGTCCTGGCAGAGAGGTACAAACCCGACCAATCCAGGGTCAGGAATGCACCAAGGAGGCGACTCATCAACATGCAACTGAAACACAAGTGAGACACAAGCTGTAACATAGTTCAATTCGCAGGTGAAACAAGCAGGAAAGGCGACAGAAGAATGCTATTTTGTAGTCGTTCAGTGGGTCAGGGGGCATTTGGCTCACTGTGGCGGACAGGAGCATCAGGTCTGCTCCGGGCAAGTGCCGCTTGTCCTCAGCAAGCATCGCGTGATACGTCGTGTCCAAGACGAAAATGGCAGGAGAGATCGCTTCACGCCTCGCGGCAGTGTTCCGGTGATTCTGCTTGGTCGCCTCAAAGGCAGCCTCTTCAGGTTTCTTGACTTTCCTTATTGGGGAAGTCAAAGTTGGCCCATTGCTGGTTGATGGCCACTTGAGACAGATAGTTTGCAGGCCGAGGGAAGAAGACACGACTTGCCAGCGTTTCCAAATCAAGTGTACACTCAGCAAACATGCGCCGGTGTCCAATCTTTTTATACTGACTTAAGGCGAACTGGTACAGGCTACCCTGAAGGTACCACGCACGCAGCAAGCTATAATCAGTGGGCCAATTGGAAGGGCACACCGCAGCATCTTTCCTCCAACGTTCGGCTGTGATGCCATTCTCAGATGGGGTGATAATCTCCAGGACTACCCGCGTCGCTCCCATAGGGACAAAGCTCAACATCACCGCTGGCTGAATCAGATTGTTACTGTACCCCTCAATCGTGGCACTAAAGCTGTTTCGTTGAGCATACTCAGTGTCGATATCCCATGTCGTGCCAGGGGCACGATTGTCGGCAAATCGTACCGCCAGAAGGTTGCCATCAGTGCGGGCTCCCGCAGTCTCGCCACTGGCCTCATCTGACTGTGGCGGCGGGGTACTTCGCACACTTTGAATGTAAACCTTCTGGACATTCTGATAGGAGCCAGCACTGCCCCGTTGGAAGAGAAATGAGGGCCGAGATGCGGCTGACCACGGTGACTCCAGATACAACCCGTGAATGCGGCGTCGGGCTGACCACTGCTTTAACTGGCCCACTAGGGGCTCTGTTTTTATTGGGACCCGATAGTTCCTGCGCCGCACCCAAGAGCTCAGATAAAATCGGTCTTACCCAATACGTGGCATAGAGCAGACATTGAATGTGAGGAGTGACCAATTCACTTGCTTGCCGCATGAGAGGTAGCTAATGTATTGAGCGAGGTGCTCGGCAAGTCATGCTCCGGGCACCACCATCGAGGGTGCGTTGGATGTCAGCTTCCCCCTTTCTGAGCCACAGTTCAACAGCTATGGCATAGAGGATCCGGGCCATTTTATCCTGAAAAGGCTGAAGCTCGATGGTGAGCTTGGCTTGCAACCACAGCTCCGGAAGAGGGCCGAAGCTGGCCGGGGAGAAGAAGAAATCTGGGCAGAGCTGCAACTGCGCAACCATTGTATCGAGCTTCTCCGCGGCTCCAGCAAGTTCCTCTTCTGTAGGGTCCTTCATACACCGCTTGAGCAAAGTCTACCTTGGTTTCTCTATTGCGGTGTGCCAGTATTGCCCGCCCATCGTGGGAGGCGCAGAGCCACAGGGGGGACCGATACGCGTCGGTTGCACACCCATAAAGGATGTCCAACGTAGCAGGAGAGGGAAAAAATCGATTCCGCGTTGGTTTGTGATGCTTAGATTGCGAGGAGAAACACTCGGCAACCTTATCCACCAGATTGAGCTTCAGCCTATTGACCAAGACAAGTTGGTAACGACGCATCTGCGGGAGCGGTTTACATACACAACTATGGCAATGGCTAGGGGGGCTTGTCTTGTGGTACAAAGGGTCCATCCACTTCCCATTCAAAGATGGCAGTTGTGTCCAAAGGAACTATTGCAGGGCAGTGTGACTGTATTTCTCCTGTGAAAAACCATACGCTGTGCGCAACGCTTCCATTAACAACTACAGGACTACGCGGGAAAACACGGACGCCAAACGCGAACGCAAAGTGTGTAGTCACAAAACCTAATTACACTAAAGCACTGCCGTGTCAAGAAACTTGTTTCACCCTCGACTCACACATGCTGACGTCGGACTCCTTCTTTTCGCTCCAGACGCAACACACACAGGAACGGGGAAACACAAAACACAACAAAACCGAAAGGAAAGGAACGTCCCAAGTTCCTGTGTGTTCTCTGTCTGTTTTATGCTAAACTAGGTGACACTGCGGCTCTGTTCATTAAATGAACTTACGACACCACTCCCTTGAGCCGATGTCTCAACTGGTAAACTCGATTCCAGGTTTCCAGCTAACAAACCTTGGTTCTTCTAGAAAAGGTTTGTTGAAACGATTCCAGCTGCTACAAACCTACAAATTCACCTAGCGACAAAAACATCGAAACACTTCCAAAAGTTCTCAAAACGAACTGGTTCTCATCCAAACGTGGAAAACCAGCTAGCTAACGCTAACCTAACGCTGACTAACGCTAACCTAACGGTGGCTAACGCAGTTAGGCTCTACTAAACATCTAAACCGGTCGCGTAGCTCTTCAAGAACGAAGTGCTTCATCCACAATCTTCTGTACAATGTTCTTCTGGATGCAAAACATCATTGGAACACAAAGTTCCATCTCCAAATCAGCTCGTCGCATAGAGATGACATCTCACAGCTTCCAACCTCAATGGACAACAGATCCTCTGTTCGACATCCTCAATGTAAGTCAGCCAAATACAGTTGTATCGCTGCACTCTTTCGACCACTGTAATAGCCAACTCACGTTGCAGAACAAGATCGTCATCTGGGATGATAAAACACAAAGTCCAGATCAAGTATCCGGATATCATGATGACGATGTAAGCATTCTCCTCACAATGCAGAAGCATCTCATCAGGCAAAATCTCGGACAAATAAGATGCGCTAATGTGATCATTGTCTTCACAATACCAATGCATCTCGCTGTCCAAAAGCTCAAATCAGATATGTTCTCCCCATCAGATGCCTTCAGCTAATACAAACCCTTATCCAAAGTTTCCAGCTGTATGCTCTCATCACTTGGAGAGTTCAAACTGCTCGATGTCAAAGACATGCTAAAAGATCTCAATGTCCAACCAATGTATGTATCTTCAGCTCAAGCCATAGGCCGTACCGGATTCAGGCAGGATCCGGAATAAGATGTGGAACTGATCAATACATCACATTCCAGGTCAACATCAATCACTGACACCCAAAAGGCATAAAGGTTGCAGATACCAGACACACGGTATTGTAGGATATCGTGTGGTCAAACTGCGGGTCAAATGCACAGATCTTTCCAACAACATGCTGAATGCTGTTCACCAATCTTCCGTGCATCAAACTCCACAAAAGCCTCACGATGAAGAATGACATGTCGCTCACTGTAGGTCACCCTTCCAGGTCACCCTCAGGGTGAGCAATTTTCAAACCCACTTTCGACATGGCGTTCCACCTCATTGACTTTCTCAGACACAATACAAATGTTCATATCCAGTATGGACAATAGCGTCCATATCCGCAATGACAAAAGAAGTATCCGCGGTTCCATGATCACGTCAGAAATCCAAATATAATCAAAATAATAAATTGTTCTTCCAGAAAAAAAAAGGTAGGTGATGAGACATCACCAAAACTGAAGCGAATCTTTGTACTCAAACTCTTCGGCTCCAAACTACTGTACGTTCATTCTCCAGTTCAGAGGCCAAAAATGAAAGCTCACTCCAACATGTCGAACTTCACGACAAAAATCATGGGGCTGGATCCGAGCCACCACCTTCGAAGGTACCCTTCAAATGGCCTTCTCAAGCCCCCTTGAAGCCCCCTTGAAGCCCTTCTCAAGCCCCCTTCAAGCCCCCTTGAAGCCCCCTTCACCTTGAAGCCCCCTTCAACCTCAAGCCCCCTTGAAGCCCCCTTGAAGCCCTTCTCAAGCCCCCTTGAAGCCCCCTTCAAGCGAGCCACCTTCAAGCCCCCCTGAAGCCTTCTCAAGCCCCCTTGAAGCCCTTCTCAGCCCCCTTGAAGCCACCTTGAACGGGTCTCAAGCCCCGCAAGTCTCCTTCAAGCCCTTCTGAAGCCCCCATCCAGCCCCCTGGAAGTCCGTCCAAGACCTTCCCAGAGGGCTCTTTTATGCAAGAACTTCTGTGCGACAACTTCGGTGCCCTAACTCCTGTGTAACAACGGCTGTTTAAGATGATGTAGATGATGTAGCTGATGTACATGACTGGTAGGAGATGTATGTCATGTAGATGAAGTTGATTTATGTGGGAGATGTGAAGGAAGTGAAAGTATAATACTACGTAGACGAACGTGGTAGCTGTTCTTGGGGAAATACTCTGCGCAGGAGCCTAAGCGAAAAATGACGACCATCAGGATCAGCTTTCCGAAACTGCGCAAACAATCAAGAAGTTCAGTGTCCTTCGACATCATGCCAAAAACAGCAACATACTGTACAACCAATGTTATCTCGTCCAAGCTGCCAAAAGATATATTCTCAGAACAAGCATGGAAAGAATAAAATATGGCCCATCCTGGTCGCAGGCTCTTGTGCAGACCGATCTCCACGTTGAAGAAGTTGTAGCATGGTGGTAGTCCTTAAATAAAGAGTTTGAATTTAGATCATGGCATTGTGGAAGGCAAGGGGGGGAAGTTTAAATCAAGAATTAGATTTTAGATCATGGGATTGTGGAAGGCAAGGGGGGGAACTTTAAATAAAGAGTTAGGTTTTAGATCATGGCATAGTGGAAGGCAAGGGGGGGAAGTTTGAATCAAGAGCTAGATTTTAGATTATGGCATAGTGGATGGCAAGGGAAGGCAAGTTTAAGTAAAGAGGTAGATTTTAGATCATGGCAAGTTTAAGTAAAGAGGTAGATTTTAGATCATGGCATTGTGGAAGGCAAGGGGGAGAAAAGTTTAAATAAAGAATTCGATTTTAGATCATGCCATTGTGGAAAGGCAAGGGGGGGGAACTTTAAATAAAGACTTAGAATTTAGATCATGGCATTGGAAGGCAAGGGGGGGGAAGTTTAAATAAAGAGTTAGATTTGAGATCATGGCATTTTATTTCCAACTCCACAACAAAACACACATACACACAACACTAACAGAAGTTTTCAGCGGAGCTGACAAAATCACCTTTGCCATGCACTGAAATTGTGTTTGCTCTTTCTGGAAAAAGGAGTCACTGGAAAAAACGATCGTCGAAAATAAACGCATCGCAAAAACGAAGTGATTTGAAAACAGAAGAAGCTTGCAGCTGAATCCCTTTCTTTTCAACGCAGATGGGGCGAGGTCTCACCTATCCGGCTCCTAGGCTTAGGGATAGTCATTTTGAAAAAGACAGGGTGGGTAACACAACGTGTTGGGTGGGACAAGTCTTTTGTCAAAATTTTGGACAATCCCAACCCTCCCTACCCTTGAGAGAATAAGACATAAGATATACTGAAAGTGTTCTTGTGTGTATGTGTGTTGGGTTTTGTGTTTTGTTGTTTTAGCAAATAAAACAAACACAAACACAAAACTGGTGGTTGCGTGAGGAAATAAAATCGAGTTTCTTTTCAAGAAACTCTCAACTTATTTCCAACTCCACAACAAAACACACATACACAACACTAACAGAAGTTTTCAGCGGAGCTGACAAAATTCGCGGTATTCGCCATGTCGAACGCGTTATAAACACTGTGCACTCACCTTTGCCATGCACTGAAATTGTGTTTGCTCTTTCTGGAAAAAGGAGTCACTGGAAAAAACGATCGTCGAAAATAAACGCATCGCAAAAACGAAGTGATTTGAACAGAAGAAGCTTGCAGCTGAATCCCTTTCTTTTCAACGCAGATGGGGCGAGGTCTCACCTGTCCGGCTCCACCCCACCTAGTTCAAGGTGATGATTGAGCCTCCCAGTCCATGACGGTTCGGCCAATACCACGCTCTTCGAACCAGGTTGTGATGAGCCTACTGGCGCCATCTGAAGGATTGCTCTGGCTTGGGCATCTCCCGAACCATGTGCGATGCTGCATTTCTGACTCCAGGCAAACGAAATTGTGAATCATGCCGCTGGCGAACACGGTTTCTCCGGATCCTTTCACAAAGCCATCCGTGAAGACTCATTGTCTGTATAATAGACTACGAGAGCCCTGGCAAACAAACGTCCCCAAGCAAGGCAAGCTCCAAGAGCTGGAAGAATCTCAAGCTCGTGGATGGGGTTCTTTGAAAACCTGAAAAACTCCGACAGCACGTTCTTGGGCACAGTCTCACTAAAGAAAGAGTGGCAAACTCCACAAGGAGAGATTATGAGGCCTCCTATGCTCCCTTCTTGGCTCTCTGGAGCGCAAGCACCATCTGTAAAAATGATCCAAGTGTCGCACATCTGCCTGCCAACGGTTTTGGGCGGTGCGCTCAGCACCATATCTCTCAGACCGCTCTTCAAAGAATTGTCTAAGCGTTTCTTACTTCCTTTCTCAGAGTATCTTTGGAACCAGGGAGGGTGAACCTGATCAATCTGCCCCGAAATATTCCTGACCAATCTGCGGTCAGAGATTCTGGGTACAACGATATCTTGCAGGTTCTGTGAAGAATTTTTAGCGGCGACCGTCAGCGTGGAGAGGGCCGACAATGAAGGTAATGGAGCCACCGCACAGCTGCAGAAAGTTGAACTGAAGAAGCAGACTAGCAAGAGTCCTATCAGCCACAAAAAACAAACAACACAAAAATCCAAGAAAAAACCAAAAGCAACACAACTGGAATTTCAGATGGCACTGGTATACAGCCGAGACGGGGGTGCAGCTAGTTTGTTGATCTTGGAAAAGCTCATCAAAGAAATCGAAACAGGCCTCTTCAATCCAGATGACACGAGAAGTGGTAGGATCAAAGAGGCTGTCGCATGTGACAACCCTGCAAGTGCCGATGCCGTGGTCCACGTCAAAGACGAGGGAAGAGATCATTGAAGTTTTGGACTCAGAACCTGACAGCAGGATTCCTCTTCAACATCAAGTGAGGAAGAGAGACTTAGGGTAGTTAGGAATCCACCTGTTTTCCAGCCTACTGAAGCCCCACCGGGGTTCGTCATGTGGCAGCATAGGAACCTTAAGACACTTCACCTCATGTCGACCGAGAATCGGAGGGTTTTCTCGTGTGGTAGAAGTGCAGAGCCATTGCACCAGCAACTTAGTGTGGCGCCTGAATTTGACACACCCCTTTGCAGCTTATGTTTCAGCAGGTCGAGAGAGTGATGCATCATTTCATTTTGTTTGTTCAATTTGCTTCCAACTCACTGCAAAACCTCAGACCGTGGCTGTGACACATGACATGGCAGTTCAAGACTCCATATCAACTCCAGAAGGGATGGAAAGCGTGATGCTTCAGCATGGTGCAGCTCAACGTCAAGCCTTGATTAAAACTGAGTTCACTCTCCCCAAATCTAGTTCACACGTCTTCTCTTGCGCTGGCCACAACTCAGCGGAATTCAGACGCTGAACATGGGTGGTGTGAAGAATGGTGAACATGTCAAAAATTCTTTTGGCACTGTTTCAACCGCATGCAATTCACATGTTTCTGTTTGACATCACTGCAACCCAACAAATCAGCTAGACCGCAGTGTTTTCTCTGCATCACGCTGCCAGTGAATGCAAGTTGAAACTGCATCTCAGCAAGCTCACATTGGAAATTGTAAAAGTGACAACAACGGAAACATGAACAAACATTCTTTTTTCCAAGACTGCAAAGACCATTCCCACTGGGGTAAGCAATGCTGTGAAGCGTTTCCAACTTGCTGGAAAATACGACGTCAGACAAGAGTTTATCCGCACGTGTGAAACAACTTTCCTTTCATTTAGTAAACCGATACTGTAGATCTCCGTCCGCCATGAGTCTGGTGGAATCAAGTGCAGCTTTCTTTCAAAGATGCGATGAGATATCCCCTGATGGGGCTCTCAAGGCTGCGCTCGACGCACAGGAGATCAAAACTCACAGTGCGATGGCCTTCACGATGGGCACGCAAATGACGCGACCGATGAACAGTTCAACGGGCTGGCACAAAGAGTGTTTGGAGCGGCTCCAAATGTCGGCCAGATATCAAGCATCAGGCGCATGCACTTTGAAAGCACTACGCTTGTGATTAGCACCATACGGGAGAAAGTCACGAGCGATGGAGCAGAGAAAGGTGATGCCGTGGGTCGGTGGACAACCTGGTGACATGCTGGTCGAGGGGGATCACTGCGCCTTGCATCTTAAGGCTCCCATTCACCTCCTGAGCTAAATTCGCCCACATCTCACGATCTGCTCTAACCAGCTGGTCGATCTTGATGCTTTGAAAACCTGGGTTTACTGGACGGCCAAGGAGGTTCAGCATGTAGTTGATCCAATGTTGGTGGACGCTCCAACTAAGCACCCTGCATTGATTAAGCGCCAAGCCTCTGCGCATCATGCACCACTGAAACTTCAGCCCAGTGTTCCAGTCTCCTTCTGGAACTTCCACACTAGGCCAACCTTCAGCTGGGAGTTCTCGACCTGGACAGACGCCTTTCAAAGACATCTGTACTTCGTCGTCCCTTTTGCTGCACTTCGAAGGTGCCAGCCATACTATGACACCAGACTCCTGCATCTGGTTTGCCAAGTCAAGCAAGGCGTGACTCGGGTCAAGCTCATCCATCATAGTGATGCCACTCAGCCTAGCAAGTTGGTCTTCCCAGGTTGCTTTTTCTCGAGTTACAATGTTGCTTTGCCGCTGCCAGCAAGCCAGCGTGTTGTGGATGTTGCAGACAAGCACAAGCCAACACTAAAGGCCAATACAAGGGACAGCTGCGCCTAAGAACAACTCCAACCACAAACGCAAGACACGTGCAGAGAGGAGCTGCCCGGAAGAGCTCAAGCACTACACCACGAGAGTTGCAGCAGGTCAGATTTGTTGGAACTACAATCTGAAAGATGGATGCCAGTTAGCGACCACAGGCAAGCCACCCAAATGCACACGTGGTTTGCACCTGTGCGCATGTTGTCACAAAGGTGGACACTCTGCAGTTGTGTGCAGAGACGCCAAAAAGGGTTGACGCTTCGAGCCCACTGAGCCATGTGAGAAAATTCGAAAAGAAGATCATGGTGGCTCAGGTGGGGCCATTGGACGCCGTCCGAACATTTCCAAAGTGCACTTTGCACACAGCATTTGCATGGGACAACGCTCTCCGAAGACGAGATGGATTCTGAATTGGAGGAGACGCCAAACGGCGAAACTCAAGTGTCTCATCTGGGCCCACCTGAGGAGATGAAAAACAATCACACTCAGGGAGGGCCTGCTTCTGCAAAGAGTTTTCGTGGGATGTCTTTGGAGGATTTGTTTATAATTGAAATTTGCGCTGGCTCCGCAAGACTTTCGAAAGTGGCACACCAATGTGGCTTCCGAACAATGGCAGTGGACCACTCGACTGCAAGATCCTGTGGTTTTCCTATTTGTGTTTTTGATTTAACAGACCCTGACGACCTCGAGCGCATGGTGCAGTTCATTGAGGAATCAGCAGACAGCATTCTGGGTATCTGGATAGCGCCCTCATGTGGTACATGCAGCAGAGCCAGGGAAAAACGATTGGTATCGCTGGAGCGAGCTGGAGTCAAAACACCAATACCTTTGAGATCTCTTTTGCAACCGGATCAACTGGATGGACTGACCGGGTTAGACAAAGTCAAGGTTGAGAAGGCCAACATGCTATACGATGCTGTGTATGTGTTGGCCTCGCTGGCTTGCTCCCTGCACATTTTTGTGGGAATAGAGAACCCCACAAATTCACACTACTGGAGCACCACGCCAATGAGAAAATTGTGCGACGAGCAAGAGTACCACTACGGTGACGTTCCACAACTGTGCACATGGTGGAGACCGTGACAAATCCACGTCCTTGTGGGTTAACGACGACTGGCTTGACTCATTGGCAATACTATGCGACAAAAGGCATTCACACAAATCTTGGACAACAAAACTCGCTGGTGGGGGATCAAGTTTGCGACAGCGGAAGAGGCTGCCTATCCAATACTACTGTGTGAACGCATAGTGCATTGCTTTCGAGAAAAGGCGCTGCAGTTGGCGCTGTTGCCTCAGACACCATGGCCGATGAAGCTGAATCAGCCACAACCAATGCACCACTCTCTAGACTGGTTTCGGGAGCATTGCCAAGGGGCCACAAGGTAAAACCCCTGGTTGCTGAATTTGGGGACTACATTTCAGTTTTTACAGACCCGCAGCGCCCTGCAGATTTGGAAAAGTTAATTAGCAGCCTTCCCGAAGGTGCCAAGGCAGTTACACGCCAATTTTCTCTTCGAACAGACGGTGAATGGGCCCAATCCAGCAAGGACACTTACACGCTTTATGCTGACGATGTGCGACAGCTCCTTCGAAACCAATGTCGAATACTTAAGGAAGCATTTGCATTAGCTGGGCCACAGTGTCGTTGGTTTGTCATTGCTGGCTCACCCTGCCAGGATAACCGCAGCCGGCCCCCTGAAAGGACTCCTCGGACTTACTGGTCATTGTAGCTCCCTTTTCTACTATGTCCATGTAATCCTGTGGCTTTTGCAAATGAACTACCCGCTGGAACACATCCGCTTTCTGCTTGAAAATGCAGGTGCAATGCTTGACATCCATCGTAAAGCAATCTTGCGTGCCCTTGGACTGAACCCTGATTCGACTCCTGATAGCTTTCGCGGTTGTCAATAGATGCTTTGATTAGGCATGTTTGGTATCCTGTAGTGTCATCAAACTTCCAGTTGTGCGCAGCAGCAATGGCGACATTACCTTCATTAAGAACCAGCTGCCGTGTGTATGTTGCAGGAGGCTTGTTCGACAACCCAAGACAAAAAGCAAACAATGCACTGGTTATATAGGAATGTGCCAATAAATCGATGGCAAATCAGATATTGTCCTTTTGGTCCATAAGGGACAGCAAACCAGATGCAGTTGGGGTTGGTGCAGTGGAACGGGATAGGTGCAGCAGTAAACACCACAGGGTGAGGCAATTGCTGCCATTTTTTTTGTGGTCGGCGCCCGTTGCCTTTCGGCGGGTCGCACTTGAGACTCCCGAGTGGACCAGCAGGGATTCGAGCCACCACCGGCAGTCTCTCAGCGCTGGCAAGACCAACGCCATACCAACTGAGCCATCGGGTCGCCTGTGAGGCAATTGCTGCCATGGGATGTCTACCCGGGTATGACAATTCCACGCAGCTGTGTCAAGGTGGAAGGTACGTGGGCGAGGGAATTGAACACAGTAGACCGTCCATTTGGCAGGGGCGTCACCGAAGGTAGCGATATGTGCTTGATCTTCCCAGTCAGCAATATGAACAAAATGAACAGAAACTTGTTCATGATGTAATAAGGAATACAACCAAAGCAAAATCTGTGCCATGGTGGAGGTGCACTGTCCAGCGGATTTAAGTTGGTGGGAGATCCATTCCTTGGCCTGTGGACAATGGCGTTCAACTACAGCGTCATAGTTATGACCAAAGAAAAATTGCAGCAGATCTTCAGCTCTTCCAATTCCTGCTCCGAAAAACTTCATCCCTATGATGATGCTTTGCATTTGTTTCTTCTGAAGGAGTTGAATTGCAGTTGGCGAAAGCTGCGATGGTGGTCTGTTGTCCATGACGCCTAGGTCTGCAGGGTGGATCTTACGGGTTGCAGGCAGCAATTGCTTGGGCAGTACGGTCGGCATGACCGGGGTCAAGTGGCCTTCGAGCGCATGAATTGGAAATTCCGGCATTGGGTCAAGACCAATTTGTTTGGAGGAGAGATCGCGGATACGTTGTTCTCGTGCAAGGGTTTGTACTTGTTCACGCAAGGCTTGGTATTGAGTGCGAGCTTGTTTCGGGTGAACGACTCCGGACCACGCATGCTTGGTTTCTGATTCAGCAGGTTCAGTAAGCCAGCTGCGTAGACGCTCTGGGTGTCCTACGGCTGCTTGAATATATTCCGGATGAAAGCTATTGCCGCAATAGTTTCTAACTGTAAACTCAGTGAGCAGCGAGCGACGAGCATGTACCCGGTCAAAATGGTTGTGTAGTCCAGCTAATTTTTCGACCTCATCGCAGAGCAGGATTCTCATGGGTGCTTTGATGTGGGGATGATGGAATATTGGCAGAATAGCACGGACAAGCCGGTCTCTATCAATAGTGCTCACATTTGTTTGTCGGAGAGACTGTAGGAATCGATTCCATGCACGCAGATAATGTGGCGGCAGAGATTTCTCAAAGTCAAGAGCAGGGATTATGTCACTGGAATGCATTTTGGCTTTGATTTGGAATTGAGCTTTATCTCCCCAGAAAAGGTAGTCCCATATGAGAGAAATCGGTTGATATGCCGTCCAAGATAGCTGATACACATTGTGTCCTAGGACTGATCTAACACGGAGGAGTGGCCCAAAGGGAATCGGGTGACCACTAAAATCCAACAAAGGCCCTTCTATGTCATTCGGTTCAAGGACAACCGTCCTGGAAACTTTGACACAGTCTTGGTAGTTGCAAAAATAGAATCTGTTACGCCTTATGCCATGTGTATTCTTGGGGTCAACCAGAGCATAGTGACAGTCTTCCACATATTAATCCTATTGGGAAAATCAATCAGGAACTCGCATGCAGCTGGTGCACAGACGATGCCCCCCCCAGATTTTGCTTTTTTTGTTTGTTCCCTGATTGAGTGTCATCAGTAACCATGCAGCGTCTCGGGACGGTTGCGAAACCTCTGCTGCTCGAGTTTCGCAACGCGTGGTCCCGGCAAATTCGAGCGTTGTACTCACTTCAGTTTATGACCAAATGTCCGAAAAGCCTTCACTGCTTGCAATCACTCTCTTTTTTGCCGCATGTACTCCAGATCCCCGCACCGTGGCCCATATTAGATATCCAGACAGTGGCTAATAAATGTGGCATCCGCAGTGAATGTTTTTCCCAATCTAGACAATTCCTTGCACAAGCACTGGCCAACTCTTCTGAGTTTAGCCTCCTTTGTGCTGAAGTCCTTAAATATCGTCTAGAAAAGAAACAAGACTGCTGTACTGCCCTCAGACATTTAACCACATGGAATGTATCAGGGTGGAGAACGTTGCAATGGACCAACCCTAAGACACAAGCCATTCTCCGCCGGGCTCGGCATGGTATTGTCTGCCTCCAAGAAACCAGATAGACGGCGAGTACTGCTACGAATTTTCTCCAAACTTATCCAGGCTTTAATATTGCACACTCCCCATCAATTGTCACAGAAACTGGAGGAGTAGCCATATTGATTCCGTGCTCCTTTAGGCTACTACAAGAAATTGTTATAACACCTGGCAAACTCCTAGCCGCACAAGTCCAGACCAGAACCGATTGCTTTTGGGTTATTTCGGCCTATTGTCATCCCAGCAGCGCTAAAGAAGACTGTGAAGCGCTTGCCAGATGGTTAACTGATCATCAGGATCATCCTGACCCCTTTTTCATTGTCGGAGACTTTAATCATGGTCATCACCTCTCCTTTGACGCTTGGCACCGCATTTTAAGTTGTGCTCAGGGTGACGACATCGTCAAAGATGAACCCACCTTCTGGGGCCCTAACGGCTCGTCATCAATCGATAAAGTCATTCTTCCGACCGTATATATGAACCGTGGGCTAATTCAACATCAGGTGTTCTATGATCGTCTTTTTAAGTCTGCCGGGCATGCATGCATATCCATCCAGTTGCGCCACAGGCCACCAGTTTCCAGTAGCCCGGACCTGCCTTTACATATGACCATACCGGCAAGTGTCTTCCAACCGGGCAAGGACCGACATGACACCCGACAAGTATGGCCGTCACTCCAATCACTGGTTCGCCGACTTTGCCTTGTCTCCCAACCCACATTCGAGTCCCTCCAGACATTATTATGGCAATGGTGGATGTCACTCCCCAAACGGCCTCGGGACTTCAATACTCTGAGGAAGCATCTCCAATCTGATCGACCACTTCTCAATATCTCTAAACGGTTGCTACGTGAGCTTCTGGCGGCCCTTCCAGGCTTCCGCCCTGCCCTGGAAGAATATTGCCAATCATCCACTGTCATCACGGTTCCTCGTACCTTCCTTTGGAAGTGTTTCGAGCTCCTTGATCTTCAGTTGCAACAACAGCATCTTATCACAAGGAATAGAGATGAAACTACCCGCAGTCGTGGCCTAGGCACTAATGCCCCCCTGTGGCAGAGATTGCGAGCTAGCTGCCCACGAACAGTCTTCTATAATGGTCCTATCCTGGACGGTGCAGGCAACCAGTGCCAAACCGACCTGGACTTGTCTGCAGCCATGCTCGCCACTCGCAAGTTCTGGTTCCAACCGCCTGTTAAATATGATCCTGAGTGGACAGACTACCTGGAGCAGTACAAAGCACAAGCCCAGCCCTGGCCACATGTTCCCCCACCCGGCGCGGAAGACCAATCAGAACTGTTCTTGCCACCAACGATTCTTCCCCAGGTCCAGACGGAATACCCTATGCGGCATGGCGACTCCACCCTGGCGTGTCATCCGACGCGATGATTACGCACATCAATGATATCTGTAGATCCTCTGTCCCTCCCCCTTGCTCAGTCCAAGCATGGATCCCGAAAGCCGTAAAACTTTGACACACAAAG
This sequence comes from Cladocopium goreaui, assembly GCA_947184155.2. NCBI lineage: Eukaryota > Dinophyceae > Suessiales > Symbiodiniaceae > Cladocopium > Cladocopium goreaui. The sequence goes on from CAMXCT020003475.1 coordinate 21,246, forward strand.
TTAGATCGCGAAAACCGCTTTCAAACCTCTCGTGCACAAAGTAAACCCAAACCAAAACACAAACAAACGGTGGTCGTTTCGCGTTTCTGTCTGTGTCAACTTTCCCAGGCCGTCTCACGGCGACACACTCACCCTTTTCGAACTCGCGGGTCTTGAGCCAACGTTTACGTTGGGTCATAGCAGTTCCAGAAACGATTCTACAAATCTAGACACGTGCAAAAAACAAACTTCTACGTGGCAAAAACCTAAGATTGGTTTCGTGCAGTTTGGTTCTCGTGTGGAATAACCTACAACGTGCAAAAAAACCTAAAAACGGCTAACTACAAACGAAAAATGGCAACTCCGTCACAACTCTTTGTGACGGAATGAGATGAGATCGATTAACTACATCACAATCACCTGCTAACTACAAAACAAAGTCCAAACTACGCAAGTCCACAAACTACAACTACAAAGCAACTAACAACTACCTAAGTACAAGCACAAGATCGCTACGCTAGCTATACATAGGATGATTTTTCACACCCCCTTTCGAACTTGTGCGACTCAAGTCCAAAAAACGAGTTCAGTCACTCGGCCTTGACATTTCCCATGCCATAGCAGATAGGGCATGCTAACAGCGTCATCTGCTTTGACTTCTCCGTTGTACGGCAACCTGAACAGTGATACTTCGATCCTGTTGAAGTCACAACCAACAAGGGTCCAGTCTCCGGTTGGCAAACCTGGCAATTGTCTCGGCATCGAGTATGTCCATTTGGACCAGCGGCGGCAATCAAAACCTTGCACTTCTCACTGCAGTGATACATCTCTCGGCAAAAACTCCAATAGATACGAGTACTTGGGCCTTCACCGTCAGAATCACCTGACAAAGCTGTAGAACTCTTCATAGCTGTACCTGAATTTCTTGCAGTTGTATTGCGGCTTTTGCAACATTTCGTAATGCAGCAAGCTGAAAGAACACCAGATAGAAAACCCAGTGTATACACAAAGAATAAGAGCCAGTAGAGCTCTTCCATCTCTCCAGTGGCCATGGCTTGCGCGACCTGCCCACACACACAAATGGCTGCGGAAATCCAATCAAGCTCATGCTGAAATCCATTCCAAGCAGTCCACAAACATTCCAAAGACAGTCCATCAAGGAAAGTCCAAAAACGATCCCAGAAAGTCCACAAGATCATCCTCTAGATGCCTTCTAAAGACTTCTGTATCTCCGAAAGTCCAAAGATCATCCTCTCGATGTCTTCTAAAGACTTCTGCGACCAAGAAAGTCCAAAGATCATCCTCTCGATGTCTTCTAAAGACTTCTGCAACTCTTGCAATTCAAATTGGATTCAGAACTATACCATGCAATCGTCAGACCTCAAAGTCTCGATAATTAGATCCGACTACCCAAGCAACGCACAGGGCAACGATCAAAGAGAGTTTTCAGCCTCATGTCTTAGACATTTAAAGACCTTTCTCTATCCAGATGACTTCACAAGTCTATCAAAACTTCAAGATGACTTCACAAGTCGTTCAAGCTATCCAAAATCTCACAAGTCCACTCATGCAGCAGACTCTTCCTTTTTCCTCAGGGAAGATCAGGCGATAAAATCAGCGTAGCTTCGACGCCATCGATCACCTGAGGGCAAGTAATGCGAGCATTCGCACAAAGAATCTGGCAAATTTCCTGGAGTATTTCTCTGACAACTGAAAGTCAGAAAAATTGAATGATGCGTGGAAATCACAAGCACAATGAAAACGCTTCTCAAGACGTTGACTAAGCTCCTCAGAACTTGACATGATCCTGAACGCTTTCTTGATGGGTAATCCTGGCAGTCCTTCAATTCCCATTGCACAAGCATGGACAACAGACCTGAATGGAATTCTGGCCTGAACAAAGGCTTGCAGCTTCGGATGAGTCCAATACCTGTTGGAATTTGGCAATTCAAAAGACATAGACAACTCGGGATGTCTTTCTACTAACCGATCCAACAACTTTTCACAAGCAGCTAAAAGTTCGAAAAACTTTCGCTCATGCTCTGGGACTCTTTTCCCACCCGAAAAATTCTGCAATGGAGATCCACCTGTGCACGGTAATGACATGTGAACGTGACAGAACAAATGCACCTCTCCCAGCTCTCGATCAGAGGCTGATCTGGTCATCTTCAACTCCTCCATCACCTGGTTCACAAGATCTGCAACATGATTCTGTGTAGCTATCTTCTCAAGATTTCCATGAACTCCAACATAACAAGCACGGCTCTCAGCGCATGCAGCTGACAAGACACTGGCTTTGCTGCAGGCTAGCTCAACAAAAAGACCTACCCCCCTTTCACTCTTGAAATGGGTCACATCAGCTTCTGAAGAACTTGAACCTGAAATTGCAGACAAAACACTGGCCGTTGCTCCACCTCGAGCAGCTGCATTCGCAGTTGCTGCTGACGCTGTTGACGATGTCAACAACCTGAACAACCTCCGATTCGCTCGCATCGGAAGCTCTCCACTGCCATGACATGCTATGCAGGCTTCCATACGACGCTGGGGCGGTCTCCCTGATGTCTCAGAAGGCTCTGGCGGGGCCTCACTGGCCGGTGCCTTTGCAACTGGGGTTCTTGAAATCATAGACATACTGTACCCCGATGAAGGGGCAATTGTCTCAGCTTCCAGTGCTCCTCCTGGGCCAACTCTGAATGGCCTATGGGGCGGCTCGCCCACAAGCGACGCTGCTTTCGCTTCAGGGCTCTTTGGAGTAACCAAATCCACAGTTGGTGCTGCCTTTGCACCTGGACTCGCCTTAGGCGATGTAGGCTCTCCAGATTTCGCCTTTGGAGGCGTCTTGGGTGGCGTCTTTGGCGCACTTGAAACTCTTCTTGGAGCTGGCGGCGGTGGTGGTACCTGAGGTGGCGCCGGGGGCGCTGGCGGTGGTGGTAGAGGGCCCTGGGCTGGAGAAGGCATTGCTGGAGGGGCCTTCCCAGAGATGGGTGGTGCCTGTGGTGGCTGTGGCCCTTGCGGAACCCACCCCTTTGGCGGGTGTGGAGGCGGCTTTGGACCCATCGCCACTGCCGCATTGCTGCTGGCCGGAAACTGGCCGCTCCTCTTCGGTGGCGTCTGAGGGGGACCCATCCCAGTCCTCTGACGAGCTCTTGGAGGGCTACCTGCGGCTGCTGGGGCCTCCTCGGACCAACCGTGGCCTCTCAGCCTCTTGTTGTGGATACGTAGTGACTCCTGGGTCAATCCAACCTGTGAAATTGAATCACCCGGGGCAACCTCATCGCCCACAGTATATATAGAGTCTGGCTGGTGCTGTCCTCGCGGCGTCAAAGTCACACGCCCATGAGTAAGGCTCACCCTTCGCTCCATCTCAGGACACTGAGAGATGATATGGCCTTTCTCTCCACAATGACCGCACTTCAGACCCTTCGGATTCTTCCAGCTGAATCCACTGAAAGACCTCACAAAGGCGGGTCCTTTTCCCTCCTCAGCTTTCGGGTTGATCTCCAACTCCTCTCTCTTGTTTAACTGAGGGTTGTACATCCTTCGCATGACCCTTCTCTGACCTGGCAGTCTCGACCCTCTCACAACCTCATATGTAGGCGTTGGCCGGGACTCCTCTTCTCTCCTCTGAGCAGCGAAGTATGCAAACGCTTCCTTCTGCCTATTCTTCCAAGCCTGACGCTTGGCCTTACGACGACCAGCCTCGCGTCGTCTCTTCAGCAGACCAGTGGCCTCCCAGGCCTCTTTCTTCACCTGAATCACAAAGCGACCAGGCTTCCTGGGCATCTTCTTCACAGCAGGTTCACGTCCAGGAGCTTGAGACCTTCCTGACGGCCTTGCTTTCGCTTCAGGTCTGCCTCGAGTAGTAGGCATGGCTTTCTCCTTGGGCCTCGGCGGCTGAGCTTTCTTTGGAGTGACCTCCACAACATCCTCAGCCTCGGCAGCTGCAGTCTCTGATGCAACTGGTGCACCTGGTGCCGCTTCAGTAGCGGCAGGGGGAGCTGCAGCCTCTGCTGCCTTCGGCACTGCCTCAGCAGCTGGCACCACTGCCTCTGCAGATGTCACCGCAACAGTCGCAGTGTTGGCTTCACCACCTATGATGGTGACCGTATCATCAGATTCAGGTGCCGCACCGACACCTTCAGCTGTTGGATGCCCAAGGAGCGCATGGCTGTCCGGCGCTCTGGGCTCTTCTCGTTCTGCAGGGATACGTCCAGCCATAGCGGAACCGATTCCCTCGCCTTGAAACCTTTCGCAAACAGCTACAAGTGCATTGATCATATGAGTGCATGAACGTGGAAATGGCGACAATTCACAAGTTGTTGAATTTGCAGGTTCTTCACAAATCAACTCTCCACAAAACATGCAGTTCCTGGTTGAAAACGCACACAAAATACCTGAAAAACTGTTGTCGCGGATTTCAAAATCAAGCAAACAGTCCAAAAGAATACCTTCAAACGACGAAAAACCAAGTATTTCCATGTACTGCAACGCTTTGATCGTCGGCAAACATTTGGTAAAATGGTCAGCGACGTTTCCAGTTCCTCTGACATGTCCAATTTGCAGGATTTCTTTTCCCAAAAGTTCTCTCAACCAGTTCACTTTGATGTCGATATGTCTTGACCTACGCTGGAGGTCGGAACCTTCCAAAAGCATCTTCCCACTCAGGGAGTCAGTCCACAAGAGGATCGGACAGACAAAATCCAAGCTGTCGTCCTCTGACAAAGACGGTGGATATACCTGAATGCGACGCAGGACAAAACTCAAACTTCTCAGCAAACCAATGGCTTCTTGGACAGCTGCCTGAACGGCAACGAGCTCTGCCTCGCATGAACTCAACGTCACAGATGCCTGATGTCGAGAGAAACACTTCAAAACAACACATCGGAAAACAATAACGCACCCAGTGATGCGTCTCCTCTGAGTAGCTTGCATAGGGGCAAATCCAGCATCACTATAAACTTCCAGACCGATGTCTTTCTCAGAAAGGTCCTCAAGTCCAGGTGAGGGAAATTTCTGGGACATCTTCATGTGCAACAACATAAATCGAAGCACGGCTCGCAGAGCTTTCTCATGGCCTGGCTTTGGACAGGATTGTCCAGTTGACAGCATTGCAATCAGGATCAAGATATCCTGTCGGGTCTGTGCCAGCCATGACAGACGTCCAAGAACTCTCCTGAACTTGGAGTGCGCCTCAGCGCTGATAGGCTCTTCTTGCAGTGTCTGCTCCAAAAATGGACGAAGATCAGGAAATGCAGTGGAACCTTTGGAGATTCCATACTCCTCGAACGCACTGTTCAGGTAATCCTGGTCGACAAACAACTGCAAACCTGAGCTTCCCTTCTCTCGGAGGATGGTACGGCCTAGAAACTTCAATGAACCACCAGACATGGTCACTCGGCCAGTCTCTCGGATCTTGACCTGCTTCTCAAGAGCTTCAAACAGAACACGATACGCAGCCTCGCTGGGCGTGGCAACCAACAGGTCATCAACATAACAGATGACAAGGATGGGGGCACCCCGTACCATCCCACCGTACAAGCATGGCTCCACAAGTCCAGATCGGATGCCAACGCTTTTGACAATCCCATCAAAGAACAGAACCCAAGTCAAACTTGCGATACGAAGTCCATTCAAACCCTTGTAAGCCTCAAGAAAAACCGGTTCATTGTCAAGTGTGCTGATTGATGATGGAAGCCGGACACAAACCTTCACAGTGAGCGGTGAATTCATGAACGCCTGACTGACGTCAATCGCATAAAGGTTGAAACCTTTTCCACCAGTCCACATACCCGTTGCCGCTCCCAACAGAAGTCGTAGCGACTCAATCGAGGGTGTGGGGGAAGAAATACCTTCCTGCCTGGCGGTCTTCTGACCTTTAGCGAAATCTTTCACGACTATCCGAGCACGAACTCCTTCGTCGGCTTCAGGCTTACTGTTCGTAACCCACCTGCAGGAGATAACTTTGATGTTGTGCTTCTTGCAGAACTGCAAGGCTTCCTTCTCCTTCATGATACGACCTGCCTTCACATGAGTCAATCCCTTGAGCTCTTTGACCATCGCAAGGAAAGTTCCTTGGGGGTCCAGTTCTTCAAGAGTGGTATCCGAAACAGCTCCTGTTGGCTTCCACAATCGAACCTTGGATCCACATAGCTCAACAACTTCAGAGTCATGAGCTCCACCTGAAAAACTGATAGACTCAACAGAGAACCGCTCCTCGGAGAGCAGATCGGGAGAAGTCAAACATCCAATCCTGACTCTCTCAGAGCAAAGACACACATCGATCATCGGGATCGTCTGTGGCTGTTCAACTTCCATCTCAACATCTTCGGATTGAAAATCTGGAGCGTCTCGCTCCGAAAAGGATGCAGCCTCAGCTGGTGCAGAACTCGCCTCAAGTGGTAAGTCCATGTCCACATCGGCAAGATCAGCATGTTCGGGACCCAGAGATGGTGAGTAGGGGACGTCTCCACCTTCACCTGCTTGCTCCAAAGCTTGCTCCACATCCTCAAGCGACGGCTTGATAGGAGTAGACAAGAACTCACCTTGCCTCTTGCGGCACTCAGCCGAATGGCGGGTGCCAGGAGCATTCATACCTGATTCACAACTCGGACAGTGCCTTGTAGGCAACATTCCAGATGGCAAACCTGGAATCTTTGGTAGTGGCTGTGATGGTACTGGTACCGCCACTTCTTGGTCATTGGGCTCGGCAAGTGGGAGTTGTTTCTCAGGCACAACGGCTTCTTTGGATCTCTGGTTCCGAAGCCATGTCCAATAGCGCTCACAGCACTTCTTGGAGTGTCGACCTTGACGAGTAGCACAAGAACTACAACCTTCGGTCCGTCCATGGGCATCAATCCAATGCCGTGGAGGTTGCACCTTGTCGGGCAGACGTGCAAAGTCCTCTGGAACGATCTCAATCGGTTCCTGGTCCAAGATGGCGGGTGCAGGTCCAGCAGAGTCCACTGCACGCAAGAACCTTCCAACCAATTCCAGAGGATACACAATTGGAAAAACGAGCTTCAGGCTCTTCGCTTGGAAAAATTTCAGTTCACCTTCAATCAACGCAACTACAAAGTGTGCAAACGAGTTCCTCACAGGATACAGGTATCCAGCAGTCACAAACCTCCCGATGCTGTTCACACTGTCAGGTGTCTCCGCAAGAACCCTAGAACAGAACATCGCTGTGACAGCATTCTTCTGATCAACCTGGTTTCTCAGGACCTCTCGTCCACTCAATCCTGTGCCATCCAACTTCGAATGCAAGTTGTGCATCGCAATCACATACCTTGAACTGGCTTCCCAGCCAACCAAACTGTTGACCACGTCAACACCTGCTTTCCCCAATTCGAGTCTCAGTACCGCAAGACCTTCTTTCAGCTCACGGACTCCACGCTCCACTGAACCAACAGTATCATGGTTCTGGGGACCTGCTTTGCTGACGGTAAATTCTCTTGGAATACCAGCTCTTCTCAACGTCGTCCCAAGTTCATCGGACGCATCTGACCTGAAGTCAATCGGCTTTGGATCTCCAGACAACAGTCCAAACTCTGCCAAGATCTGGCGGACATGTTGGCCGGTGGTGTCAAGACTCTCGCTCACAGCGCAGACACCCAACAAACCACTGAAACAGTGACGAAACAACAAAAACTTGTACTGCGATCCAACTGTTCCCAAGAACATGAAGTCAACCTGTACCTCAAGCAAGCGCTCTTTCAAATCTCGCCTGGGTGCTCTGGAAACACCACGGCCCTGTTGACATTCCAAACAATGAGGGTCATACGGATAATGGCCTCTCAAGATGTGTTGACGCAGTCTCTCCTGGGTTGACAACTCAACCGCACCTACCATACCAACAGTCAAGCCTTGCCCGGTCCTCACTGACTCCATTGGCACATCAACTTCCATCGGCATGTAGGTATCCTTCAAAGCAGGAACCTGAGATGTTGTCTTCTTAGCTCTCAGCCAGGGACATCCTCCCCACAACACCACATCAGTAATCACGGTATTCGACTCTTCATGCCAAAGATAGGTTTCACCTGGCGACTGAACAACTGTCCATCCACGCTTCACAAGCTGGGTTGTGCTCACAATGTTGTGGCTGGTGGAGCCTACGCAGCACTTCAAACGAAAGTTCTGAGACTTCTTGGAACCTGATCCCGTCTCAAACACAACTGTCACCTGAACTTCACCTCTCATGGTGACTGCAGACCCATTGGCTGCATAGTAGGTGTCCATCACCTGCTCTTCTGCGCTGCACTTGTAGTAGGCCTTGAACTGCTCAGACAACACTGAGACAGCTGCTCCACTGTCAATCAACCACCATCGCCACTCATCACCCGAATGTTCAACTGAAGAAATCAATGGCATCAGCACCTCACCTTGTGCTGGAGCAGCTTCCTGCCCATTCTCCTCTGCCAACTCGTGCATCTTTCCCTTACCTTTGCTCTTTCCAGCTTTCGGCTGGGGCTTCTTTTGCTGCTTTCCCTTGTCACCTTTGGGCTTGTCAGGGCATTGTGCCCCAATGTGACCAAACTTCGAGCAATGAAAACACTTCACCTTGCTCAGATCGGCCTTGCATTGCTTGGCCATGTGGCCTCGCCTCCCACACAGATGACACTTCATCGTGCTCTTGGGACTTCCCTTTCCTTTGGCAACAGTAGCACTGATCCAAACCTGTGCATCTTCGTCCCATTCCCATTGATCATCAGGATCTTCTTCCTGGGCATACTCAGAGTTGTCATAACCTTCCTGATCGTATCCCCACCACTCTTCAGCGGTCTCAGCACTTTCAAGTGCATGCACACCTCGTGCACCTGATGAAGATGGGCCACTCAACTCAGCAAACATGCGTTGCTGCGTCTCAAAACGCAACGCAGCAGTGCGAAGGTCGGTGTATGCATCACCTGCTGCATGTAACGTGGTGTACGAACGAACATCATGTGGCAGCGAACGTAAAAGCATGATGGTCAGATCACTTGTTTGCACCTCAAGTCCAACTCTGGACACAGTTGCAGGTAGAGTTTCAATCATCTTGCGAAACCTTGACAGTCCGACGTCAATCTGGCGAATGATGTCACTGACCTGAGTAACACCAGCAGACGCTTTGAACGTCTTTGCCAAAAACTCAGTGCGAAAGAAAGACGCTTCTGCCCTTGAACGCAAAGAAAACTCTCTTGCCAACAAACGCAAACCTTCAAAACCACTCGTACCTCTAGTTGCCAAGAACGCTCCATCAACACCAACTCCTTCAACATAAGCTTGCAGCATGGTGTTCCCCCTTGGGAAATCCTTAAACGTCTGGATGAGGATTGCAAGAAGACGCGCGCTGCGGGTCTGTTGAGCGGGCTTCAGCACAGACATATGGATCTCTTGTTCCCAACCAATGCACTGGGCAATCTCCCAGGCAAAGATGTCACTTCCTAAGGAAACCCAAGCACGTAGCGCCTGAACCCAGTCCGAAAATCCAAGGACTTCATCTGCACGGGTTTTCCAATTCCTGAAATCCACAGTGGGCATAGGAGGTAACCATTTCTCAGATTTACTAAAGATGTCACGACCATCTCTGTCGTCATCTTGATTCGGATTTCTCTCCCCCCTCTGGGGTGTCACTTGTGCTATACCTGGCGGCGACCCCACAGGTCGGAACGCAGGTCCTGGACTCGTGGGTGGCTGTTCACCAAACCGTGAAGGTCCACTGCTTAAACCTGAAGACAAGGATGCATCAGCCGGTCTCGCACCGTGCAAGGCTGCAGTTCCCTCTGGAACGCGAGTCACCTGAGCTTGCAAACTGTCAAGTCTCGTACTCATCTCCCTTACGACAGGCTCAATTCCCATGCGGAAGATCTGTGCGATCTGGGTCAACTGATCTGGCGTGAACAAAGGACCTTGCGGACCTGGACTTCCTGGCATACTAGGCTGCTCTTGGTGCGTCGGTGACGCAGGTTGCGGACTCCCCGGTCCAACTTCTCCAACAGGGTACGGTCCAGTCGGTCCACCTGCCTGAAAACCCTTACCATATCCTTTCTCTCCGCTCTGGGTACCTTGGCCGTCCATTCGAAAATGCTGTGGTTGTCCTGATTGAGACATTTCTGACACCTCGAAGTCAAACACACGACAGTCAAACGCAACTCACACCAACTTCCCTGGAACCAGGCACACACAAGACGCACACAGGCGTGCCAGATCCTCACAGGATCTCTTGTGGAGGGAGCACACAAGCTCCGCTACCACGTAAAACTTTGACACACAAAGTTAGATCGCGAAAACCGCTTTCAAACCTCTCGTGCACAAAGTAAACCCAAACCAAAACACAAACAAACGGTGGTCGTTTCGCGTTTCTGTCTGTGTCAGCTTTCCCAGGCCGTCTCACGGCGACACACTCACCCTTTTCGAACTCGCGGGTCTTGAGCCAACGTTTACGTTGGGTCATAGCAGTTCCAGAAACGATTCTACAAATCTAGACACGTGCAAAAACAAACTTCTACGTGGCAAAAACCTAAGATTGGTTTCGTGCAGTTTGGTTCTCGTGTGGAATAACCTACAACGTGCAAAAAACCTAAAAACGGCTAACTACAAACGAAAAATGGCAACTCCGTCACAACTCTTTGTGACGGAATGAGATGAGATCGATTAACTACATCACAATCACCTGCTAACTACAAAACAAAGTCCAAACTACGCAAGTCCACAAACTACAACTACAAAGCAACTAACAACTACCTAAGTACAAGCACAAGATCGCTACGCTAGCTATACATAGGATGATTTTTCACAAAAGCCAAAATGGGCCCGACTGCCGATAATTTAATTTCCGTCCATTGCGTATGCCATCGACATTTGAGAGAGTAATAGACGGAAGCATCGCGACAGTCATGACCAGAGCCATTGCTCCGCCACTCCACCCCTCTCAAACGGTGTTAAATCTTTTTCGTGAACCGCAAAGTGCTGTCCAATCCGTCCAATCTGTTCTTGACCAAGATGCACCATGTGCATGCCTGTCATTGGACCTTTCCAAAGCATTCGAGCGGATTAACCCTATTGGATCTTACAAATTTTATCAGCGTGTAAAGCCCCCTGGTGGATCATCATGTACACCCGGCATATACTCCTTTTCCGACGGTGTAGGCACAAGGTCCAAGGCAAGTTGTTACCCTCAAAAAAAATGATTGTCACAGGTGTTGACATGGGTCGATCTTTTTCAGTCCTGCTCTTTTGTGTTGCCATGGACCCTGTTTTGACCTATCTCAACCGAATCCCCGGCATGCTGGCAGTTCAAGGGTATGTGGACGACACCGCAATGGTGGGAGATACCACCGCCGGCATGCAATGGCTCTCAAATGCCTGGCAAGCGTGCGCCCGTTTGAAATCTGCCGGCATCCAAATAGACGAACACCACTGCTGGCGAACCAGTGGGATCAATATGCATGCAGCTAGCTCTGGCCAGATTGACCAATACCCTCCATTACAATGGACACAAAGATTACCAGGTCATGCTACACTGTGGCAGGCATTGGTTCACAGAGCAGGTTATAGCACCACCACTATTGTGTGCCGAGCCAAGTTGTTTGTATGTCTCACCCCAGCAGAGGTTGATGTAGCCGGAGGGCATCTTGCTAAAATTGACCCACTCTTCCTCGTACAGTGTAGTTGCTCCAACAAGTGCAGCGTACTGGTTAACCACCCAGCCTCCCAGAGTACTCTGAATGCGCTAGAATGCTCCAGCTGGTTGAGGGAAAAACTACTGCGCTGGGTCTGCTACTATATGGTAAATATGCCCGCAGCCATCAAGGGTGGGCCCCAGTGGAGGAGCTTATAGGCACACAAGCCATTAACCCCAAAGCCATGTCCAAAGCCAACCATCACATTCTGCATCAGTTCCGCCGACTCTTGCTTGAGCATGGAGGCATGCAACATGCACCATCCTCAGTTCCCCTAAGTGTCCCTGAATGGTTAACCCGCCTACATGACAATGCTCTGCAAGCGATCCCAACTCGCTTCCTCCCGGAGCCTGTCTCTTTTTTTTTCCTTCCGGTTTGGCCGATTCGCACTAGGCACGGTCCTTACAATAGCGTAAGCGGTGAAAAGCATTTAGACAAAGGACTCGTGTGGTCCAAAAACGCGGGCAAATCATCACATCAACACAAACAAAAAAAACCTCCCGGAGCCTGTCTCCGGTAAGACCCCAGCGTGCAGGCGCAGACAACCAGAATCATCCCTGCTCCATGCAAACCGCCGCCAATAAAGCAGTTACTCTCCACTCTGCAGCACTTCCTGATCTAGTTTGCACAGCTCTTACATCCATTGCCCCGGATCAGCCCATTGCAGTACTCCCACTCGGACATCCATGGCTTAGCCTCATTGTCCCAGCTAGAGTCCGGATCGCAGGATTCCGCCCTAATACCAAGATCGTACCAGCATGCTCCAACTCCCCTGATTCCTTCTGTACAGTTACAGCTCTTCAATCCGTTAGTCCTGATGATTTGATCTTAGCAATCCCTCCCGACGATACACCATTCGAACCCTCGATACAAATCGTAGGCCAATTCGATGGCAGTTGTATGCGCGAAGAAACATTAGGAGGAGCTGGATATGTCATATATGTAATAGAAGGTGGTCGGTCTCGGGTTATTGCATGTCGGTGGGGCTTTCTTGAATTACCCTGGGATGGCAAGGTCTACGAGGTAGCACCACCGTATGTCCAACTCCGACTCTCCATCTTCAATCGAGACGCTCACACCATGCGTGTTGTGCAACCGTTTGTGTGGAACCATACCCACTTGAAGGTTCACCCGAACGGAGCGTTGATTTTCCATGAACAAAAGAGATTAGCCTTCCTGTTGCCGTTGATCGTAGAGGCCCATAACTTGCTGCCGCCTAAGCCATTGTTCTGGGTGAATGATGACAAGACCATCCCATTGTGGAGAACCACCCTATGGACGCATGCTGAAACTGTACAGTGGTTAGCGGAGACAGGAGAATCGTACCCATTAGAACTGCGAGATGAGCTCCAGCCCCGCATTGACCAACTAAAGTCTTCGCAGCATCCGAAACGGACTCAACCTCCGCCGCCACCTCAACCAACTAGGTGGACGGAGCGCTCCACAGCCAAACAGCACGTCCAAACAGCACAAACAGACACTCCACATGACCCTAAGGGCACTCAGAGTACGCCGCAGCAAGTGGCTGAACGAGAGCGACAATATATGGAATTGCAGTCTATTATCCATCAGGCAAACCAACAAACGCTGACAGACAGCCGGCCACCAAAGACCAAACATACCCAGCAACCAGCCAACCTGCTGGCTGCAAGTCAACATAGCACAGACAACGCGGCAGCCGCTGCGTCATCCGATTCTGCTGCAGGCGAGGTGCGTAAAACTCCAGCTCCGTCACAAAGCAAACCACCTGATAAAATCAGTGCACAATCGTTATTTCACATAAGACCAGACCCACCATCGGCCCCGCCTGCGAGCAAAGCACACACGGATACCCCGGGTACCGGCGTGTTATCCTCTGACTCTCACTCCGCAGCTCACAATAAGGATGATGAGCAACAACAACCTCCGGAACAACAAGTTGCCCAGGACGACACTTCAACAGAGGAATCGTCGCCTGCGAATTCACCCAAAGAATCGCCAGAGACTCAGGCAACGGACGCTGCTGGTGCCAGCAGCCCTGAACCAGTCAACGGATCCAAACAGGACGACGACCTTGACAACGCTGACATTTCGACGCTACAGAAAATGGAGAAAAGAGCATGTGAGAGAGTGGCATCCTATGAAACAAGGCTTTCCAATGCCCGCGAGCAACTATCTCGCATCAGAAAGCGCCTTAAACGAATGAGAGATGACCGATCATCAGACACTCTACAACCCTCTCCTGGTGCAGACATGGAAATGGAAATCATTGATTGACCAGGCAGACAGCTAGCACTGCGTGCTCCTGACTGTCCGCAACCATTCGACCAGTGCTGATTTAATTTAATGCTGCTTACTTCACAGAGGCGCCAAAGGAAAAGCAGCCGCGTGCCGGGCTAATACCCCCCAAACCTACCGTAAGGGATAACACCCGCTCAAGGTGACCCCCATAAGCTGCAGCAAGGGGATTTACGGGGTTTTTGTTTTGTGTGAGTGGATTGCTTTAATCTGTCTGTGAAGCCGTTTGGTTAGATGAGTGTCCCAGGTCCTGTCACCGTTAGTCATCTAGTTATCTGTCGAATCAACATGTCCTGTGAACCAAGTACTTGTTTTCCGATTGTGGGTTGTATAATCTGTCAGAGGCTCAACTGTTCGCACTGCAGCTTTTGTGGCTCCACTAGTTTTCATCGCTAGGTCAGCCATCCGACACCAATTCGTACACCTAGGTGTACCCCAATCCTGATTGTTTTGCTTCTTACCACTTTTGTTTCCAACACACGGCCCCGCCAGGGGAACCCTGACCCCGGGTGCCGGGTGTTCGGGGTTCTCCCTGGCATAGCCAATCCCGTTCACACGTTTTGCACTCCCTACCAGCATAGTACTCACTGCCTTCGGCCGGTCGCTTGGCACCTGACATCCGGGTACCGGCTGTTCAGGGTCAACCCGGCGTCAGCATGATGCAACAGCTTATGACATCAAATAGATTCATTTCGTTGACGTCGCCTGACCCTGATGATTCAGATACAGAGATCGAACCAACAGAGCCAATCGTCTCGGATAACGCAGTTGAGGATGTGTCCATGGACAGCGACACAGAATACTTTGACGCTATCGAAACAGTTGACGTCGATACAGATGATGACGTTCCGTATTTTCAGCAAGGGGCCGAACCTCCTCCAAGGGAACAGTGGGAAATTGCTGAACCTATCGATTTCCTCGATGTACAGGAAGTCACACAATTAAGCCATCAGCTTGACCAACTCTTCCTCTCGCAGAAAGAGATTGAGCCTCCCCTCGGCATGGACGACCTCAAACAATGGTGGAAATGGGATGATGTCGGCTCTTGTCGCATGCCCAGGGCACCCACGACATACCCTGCACTCATGATAGATGAAGGGAATGGCATCCAACGTCCAGCAGCCAGCCAGGTACATCACAAAACGCTCTTCCAGTGGATCATAGACAATCTCTCATGGTTACCAGAGTATGCCACTGTCTATGTGTATGTGGACAATCGCAAGCTGCCAGGCACTGATCCTCCAGCCTATTGGCCACTTTTTGCACCCTGGATCAAAGGCCGATGTACAGTAACTGGCCCTTACCGGGAGAAAACGACTGCTATTCATTTTCCCATTCATGCTGATACAGGTTTACACCAGGTCCATTATACCTGGGCTGGTGCCGCAGCTTTGGAGGCACTGTGCCTAATGTTTCCCACAGTAAACTTTGCCCTCATTGACTCTGACTGCGTGCCGACCTCGTTGTTTGAGATAGCTGAGTTAGTTAATCTTATGACGGATAAGACAAGTAGAGCCGCAGCAATGCAACACAACATAATGGCCAGTTCTAACCAGTGCCCCCCAGCAGTACTCCTCGCCACGGAGGCCAAGGCGGAACTCAATGCCGGCCTGATCATTGTGACAGGACATATCCCCATTGAGGCGGCTGATGTGGACATGGACCAAGCAACCCCTGAAGCAGGCATGCCATCCGTCACTGCACCAAGCTCCTCGCCGAGTAATGCACCTGCCCCCAAGGCGCGACGAATAGCCCACCCTGCCAACCGCAGAACAGCGGAGGATTGGGTCACCGCACTCCGAGAAAGCCGAGCCAGCTTCCTAGCGACAACCGCCGTGCCTGAAGACCCTGTAGAAGCGATGAGAGGTGGGCTACTGCTCACCCCCCTACTAGGATGTAAGGCTAGAACTCCGCTTGACTGGACACATGCATGGGCAATGCTAGGTGAATGGGCTGGAACCATTGCCTTCCCCATACCGGAGCAAGGAGAATGGCCTCGCCATGGTGATGGACGATATCTTAGACCGGACTTTGTCGAGCGGACACCGCCATTCCTTACCTGGGCACGCCCCATCTTCGAGCAAGGTGCACTCTCCCCTATGTCAGTCTTCCCAGCCGACTTCCCTATCCTCTGCCTTCCAGGAGACAAATTGTTCCAAAGTAAGGAGTTGACTATAGGGTATAGCCTGCCACCAATTCTACACGCCTTCCATGGGAGTAAAGTAGGCTTAGGGCGCCAACTCCAACAGTGGCTAAGCAAAGGTCTGCAACCGCTAGCTGTGTCGCTCATAGGAGTTGAAGATGCACCCCCTTTATGGACACACCCCACAGGTTGCGACTTTGTTAGAGGGGGTAAGCTAGTCGTCAAGCCGCACGTTCCACAAAACAGAAGCCTTACCCCGACACAGGTGCTGCTACTCCAGAGCCTCTGGACGCCAGTTGAAGCCCCCAACAACAGTAATGGCCATACACCCTGGCCCAAAGATTGCGAGCCTGCCATTGTTTTCTGTGGTCAGCATGCGAGCCTTAAGCTTCCCACCGCCCCCATCCTCCCCCTGCTCGAAGCGCTCCAGCGACGACTGAACGTTGACTCTAACAACGCAGAGCTTGCCATCAATGAGGTGCTTGCCAGCCATAATGACCCCAAATACACAGACTGGAAAATCACAGTCATGGATAACACCTCCTGGCAACTCAATGAAGTTCAGTGCACTGGGTTGGGTGGAGGAGAGCTTGATGAAGACTGGGATGTGTTAATGGCTTGTAGAAAGGAAGCACATGTTTATGGGCCATCCCTGAGCAAACAGGACGATTGGAATGCAAGAGTTGGCACAGTAGCAGGCACTGCCCACACGCAAGAATATTTGCTACTGCACATCGCCATGTTTCCCATCGGAGCACACTTCTGGTGCCGTGTTTTAGGAATGCCCAGAGCGAACCAATTACAAGCACAGATCATCAGTCGAGCCATGAAACTGTTGCGCTTCTGCCCTATCATTCCAGCGCATAGGAAACCACCATGGCCGGGGTACACACATGGTCTGAGACTCTTTACCAAGCTACTGGTAGCACATCCTTTGGTCGGAGTCTGCCTGCCCCCTGAAATCCGTCCAGCGGACTACCTCAGATTGACAGGATATATGATAGGCTCTTTCAACATCCGAGGGCACAGCGCTGGCTCGTATGCAGGAATGGTATGGGAAACAATCCTCTCAGAGTTCCCAGATGTTGATGGTACAACAGTGCTAGCAGCCATTGCGCTGCCACCATCGTTGCTAACAACATACAACCCATCACAGCTGAGAGAGATTCATCTCATCCACCATGCGGATGACAAGCTGTGTGTCTGGAACCCGTCAAACCATGACATCAAATTGCTTAAGCAACGAGGCTTTAAAATCACGCATGTCACAGGATGGAGAGCGTACCTTGGCACTGCACAGCATAACTACTCGCATTGGACTAGGGTTGCCCTCCCAGAAGGACGACCGGATATGGAACAGCTGGAAGGCATCCCAGGGGTACTCCCCTTCGAAGTGTACTCGCAAGCTCCTCTTCGCCTGATCTCATGGTGTAGTTTTGAGCTCCCAAGAACTGCCAGAAAACTCCTGCGGGAGCTAGCGGAAATGTGCGAGCTACCTGAAACCACAACACAGGCACTGGTTGCTCAAATTGCTGTCCATAACGCAGAGATCAAAACTGAGCAAGAAGCTACCCAATACCTAGCCGGGTTGGCAACGGTTACCATCTCCTCAAGGGCCAATTTGCATAATTATACCACCATGGTCCAACAGTTCCTTGGTACCCTACCCCTGCACATGGCTGTCTACATGTTAGACTACTACCTGCCCATGCTCAGTCCTAATGAAGGCTATAATGAAACAGGGTTAACAATGCAAAGTGCAGGACCGGTTCGACAGCCATCACAACCCATTGCCCTGGAGTTCCTCTTCAAAGGCAGCGAGTTTGGCCACTGGAGAGTCAAAGGCGGACAGGATGCATTCGCGTTCCGACATCCAAGCCTTGGTAAAACTGATGTGTTTAGCCTACTTGCCAGCGATGCGCACCATCACAAAGTCAGCCCCATTGGCACGGGTAGGCTCATCGCCATGGTTGGCACAGCAGAAGCACCAGCTGATGACGGAGATGACCTCCAAGTCCTATTTGGATTGGTCCTCGCCATCACACCGCGTGCAGCCAAAAAGAAGGATGAGCTGGCAGCCGCACGTATATACAGACAATGTAACCCTAAATTCATTGAGGTCGCCTTCCTCACCGTGCCAGCCATTGAGTTCTTTGCAAAGGAACAGCTTGAAACCCTCCAAGACTTGTACACTGATTCTGACCAACGCCTGGACCCTATTGATGCAACTGTCCAGGGGCAAAACAGTCCGGTTCCAAAGGTCTTTTTTCTCCACACAATGTGGATGTTTGGATGTACCAAGCCCACCCGCGAGCTTACAGCTGTCGCGCAAACCTCCCCGTGCAGGTACCACCTGGGACTAGGCATCTATAATGTCCAAACAGCAGTGGAGGGAATGGAGGGCAACAAAAGATCACATTTCTTGCATTTGTGCGGTCAGTTGCTGCACCTAGTGCTAACTCCATGTCACGTTGAAGGCGAGCATCACCCCTGGACCCGCTCCACAGCGCTATCTTTTGCTGCTGAAATTGACGGACATGTCTTAGGCACACTCTGTGCAGTGACAATGGCTTTGCTCACCAACCGGCTCGATCTGTGCATCCAAGGGCTCTTCGGAGCAGGCAAGTCGAAATCGATGGCAATCCTTATCCTGGCTCTGATTGAGATCGATACCACCGACAGCCTTAAGATATTGTTCATTTGTAAAGAGAACTCCGGTACTAGATCTTTTGCTGACCTCCTCCTATGGCTCGACCCCCGGTCGGGGGTGTTTGGGCGCATAGGTAGGCTGGTGGGAGACCAAGAGCGCAACAAAAGCAGTTACTCCCACACAAAATTTGATATCCACCCGAAAGAAAGAAGGCAAATGTTGCACAAGTGTCAGCTAATCTTAGCCACCGGGGGAACGGTAGCCCAGGATCTTACCATGCAATGGTCCACAATGGGTGGTTTTATGCAAGAGCTCTCCCTCCTGGTCATTGATGAAGGCCAGCAGTATGGCACTGACCGAGAAATTGCAGTTATCAGCCTGCTGAGGCAGCAACCCCTGGTATTGTGGACAGGAGACTCAGAGCAGACACCCGGCGGCATTGATCGGGCAGCTCGCAACGCAAAGCGCTCCCGACAACTACTGCTCGCCAAAAAGCATGGCCTGCGAAGCAACCGCAATTATTACACGCCAGCCACCTTTGCCGATGCTATGACCCGACTGCTAGATGGTTCGGCCAATGAAGGTCTGACGACTCTTAGTCAAATTCTCAAACGAGGACAGTCCACTTTAGGCCGGCTATGGACAAGTCAGCTATCGCCACAGGATGAGGAAGATCTCAAAGTAGCCAGCGCTGTTCTTCCAGCCCTCCAAGCCGTATTTAAAGCAACGCAGCCCACTATGCGGCGACACTCCCGTTTCGTAGAATCGGAACTGCTGGAGGGTGCTGCTCTCAATCTTCCACGGTCTCTTGTGCGCCTTGCCTGGATCTTGCAACATGCCGCTACCCTCCTGCCCATGGCTGGGGACATACAAGCAACCCTAAACTCCCAAACCGCTGGTGTGAGTGACATCCATGCTTGGGGGTTAATGCTTCCCTCCAGCTCCAGAGTTAGTCCTGTGACATACCATGCTGTGGTTGCAGTAAGATACCCCGCTCTCTGCAGACAGGTAAATGGCCTATGGGAACTAGGCAGCTTTGCCTCGGGAGGACTACCAGACAAACCACCAGGGTTTCAGCTATTGCTTTGGGATACCAATGCTAGGATTAACGGTTTGGTAGCGACTGATCTAGAGACTCTTGAGGTCCTCACCTCCTTCCCTTGTAATGCTGGATTTGCGGATGGACTCTTTACAATGACCGCAGCAACTGATCACAAGAACAACTTGAATCGCTCCGTGCTCAAAAGAGACTATGTTCGTACCTTGCGTGTCGAGACAATCGCCAATGCAGCCGGAGGAACAGCACAGGTATCAATCGTGGCTCAGCCCAGCATTGGTTTTCTCAACACTAAATATTACTCCAATGGCTCTCCTACAGAAGATACAGAAGATTGCCTGGGCAGAATCACTGTAGGACTCCCCCGGTCCAAATCATTAACCTTGCTAGTCTCACCTCTGGACATGATGGGGCTCATGGGCATGGCACAGGTGATTGCCACCATCGCCTACGGCATCGGGGGCCTACGGAGGGAGAAACGACATGGAAGTGGCCAGAATTTGACCCTGACCCAGTACAAGAGAATCTTGCGCAATTAAGCCGTTGGTCACTGAATTCACCACCAAACTGGGAATACCCGTCCCTCGCTATCGCCAACCAATACTACGATCAGCATGCTGATGAGGTAAAGCGAGCAAGGTACCGTTTGATATTGGTCCGAGGGTCAGACCTTCGCTGGTTGGACAGAGCGCGCTTCCAAGAAATTCAAGCAGGCTTGCGAACCCAACACAAGTGGCTCCCCAAGCAACATCTCCCTTTCTCCGAAGTCGTCCTATGTGCCTATGCTGCTGATCGCACACCCTTTCCCACATACGTGTGCCTACCTTCAGGACTGTACAAAGCACGCACCGGGAATGTAGTGGCGCAGACAGGCCCAGACCAGGAGATCCTGTCCCTGCCTGTATTTCTTTGATGGATGGCGATTACACCCAAACTTGCCAATCCCAGACCACCTGTCACGCGCAGCAGAGGCACCAGTTCAAGGTACCGCTCCTGATGCACCTACACCTGATGCGGAACCCAAACGGTCGCCAGAAGAAGAAGCGAGGGACATTCTTGCAGTAGCCGCCAAGAACCAGCCAGAGGATGGCCCGAGCACAAGAAAAGCAGCTGTCCGCGCATGTAAATACCTGAGAGCCATGGTCAACCAATACGAAACCACCATCCAAGCTGTGCATAGTGCCGCCCGCACCCACACGCAAAGAAGTAAAGGCATGGTTGGACCTCCTGTTGATTATCGCCCACAAGGAGAAGCCCTCCCAGTAATATCAGCAGACCTCACCTCTGAGTTATTGCATTGCCTATCCACGCTCCCAGACCCATGGCCCTTAGCCAAAATTACCATCGATATGGAGAAACCGAGCCAATGGGTCTCAAAATTGTGCAGACTTTATTTTGCGGACGAGTACGCCAAGCGCACAGTAGGACTTCCCTCACGTAAACATGTTCCGGACATTGCAGGCGCCCTCCGAGCAGTTCAAGCCATCCTCCCCAAACTTGAAGTCAAGATGATTGAATTCTTAGCTGAATGGATGGTAACTCTGTTAATGCCAGCCAGGCACGTAATGGAAGTGAGGGCACCTCATCTTTCCTTCATGATGCTCAAGGAATACTGGCTCAGGGAACTTTACTTAGGCCTGAAAGTCACAGCGTCCTTTGACCGCTCTGAGTCATATACCAGAGTGATCGATGGCCAGGTAAGATGGATCACGCCTGAAGTGAAGCCGCAGAATTTGCAGGTCATTTGGAATGTGCAGTTCATCACAGTCTTTGTGCCAGCATGGATGATCCCGCCTGTCTATCATAGCCTACGCAGAGAAAGCATCAAAACTGCGAGTTCTGGCAGCCCCATAGGAGTCCAGTCAGTCCGCCCTACTTGGTTTGAGGACACAACACCTAAGGACCCTACCTCTCAGCAATCTCAAGACCCTCACAAGGAGCAAGCCCAGCCACTTCATGGTCTTAAGTTAGTCATCAAAGATGAAGTGTTACCAGCGACTGACCAACCGCAATTCCAGTCGCTTGAGCTGTTGGCTAGCAGGGGCCTGTTGGCACCTGATACATGGAAGTGCAAACGTGCACAAGTCTTTTTTTTTCCTCCGGTTTGGCCGATTCGCACTAGGCACGGTCCTTACAATTGCGTAAGCAGTGAAAAGCAGTAGTGTACAGGACACGTGTGGTCCAAAATCTCTGGCAAATCATGACGAGAAACAAACCAAACAAAACAAAACCACAACCAAAAACGACCCGCAAATCCCCCAGCCAGATTTGCGTTTCGCCACAAAGCAAAACAGCGAAGCAACAAAGAACGGGGCAGGGCCCAACAAGAACCAAAAACAAAAAACTCTCAGATTTGCCTTGGATACAGTGACCTTAGCCACTGTATCATCCTCAAAAACATGCAAACTAATTAATTGCGGCGGTGCATGAAGTATAGTACCTGATTGCCCAGACTGTCTTACCTGAGAACAGAGAAGCGAGTCCAGTATTGCAGGCAGACTGATGTGTAGCTCGACAGAGGCCGCCTGTATGAACGTCTTGTCAATATAGCAACTTCCGCATCGCTGCTGTTCACCCTGTATCGTTCAGCGTATGCAAGGCAGTCTGTTCCTGTCAGTATACACCACCGCAAGGGACTGTAATCTATTTCCCCCCCTAGATGGGGAGGAGAGCACTGACAGCCTGCAAAATGGTGAGGGCACTTGCAGGAACCGTCATAAGACTTGGGCCCAAGACCCTAAGGCCGTGGGTGAAAAGGTGGCGAAAGGCCTGACCGGCACAATACGGCCATGACAGACAGATGATGCTTCCGACCATAGCATGGGCTCGTGAGCACTTCCAGTATGATACTGCCGCTATGTATGCAAAAGTCGCATTCGCATTGCTGTCAAACTTGTTCCCCGAAACTAAGAAGGGTGAAGTGGTTCGCTGCTCCAGCACCAGATACTCAGACAGGAGTCACTAGGCGTCATCGTCCCAGCAAGTTCTGCGGAGAGGACCAGATGCACGGTAAGTCAGCTGTATATTCCAGACCAGGCCACTCTCCCACCGAGTGGGCCATATGCCAGAGCAATACAGAAAATCCTCACAACGAACCATGTGGGCAGGCTTTGCTGCACTCGGGCGCTCCAGGCTGAACTGCAGGAAGCACAACTGGACAGCGCCAGTAGAGCTCACTGCAGTGCAGCCTAGTCCATGGCTCTACCGGGAATCTACCGCCCCTCTCGAAAAATACGCAGGAACAAAACAGAGAGAGAAGGGCCCTTCCCAATACAGCCAAAGAGGAAGCCACATGACAAATTAAAATCAAACACAAAACGAATTCAAAGGGGAAACAAGGGGGGGGGACGATGAACAAAAACTGCCCCACCTCGGACGAATCCTTAGTAACTACCATATGAGATCAATGTAGCCATGGTGAAAAGACAGAGCTATTATGCAGAGCGGTAACCTCGGTATCCAGGCAACAGAGGAAGCAAACACCACGCGACCAACCAACGAGAAACCTGCCATCATGGGGGAAGCAAAGAGGGGGGAGCGGCCAAAGTACAACCCATGCAACACCACAAGCCACACAGAAGAAACGAGGAGAGGAGCCAGGAGGCAGCAGAGGACAGAGAGAGAAAGGACACACACGCACTAGAAGGGATACGAACGTGCCTTAGCGGAGTCCAAGAAGGGGCCAAGGATCATACGATGATGAATACCTCAGTGAGGGAGCACACAGCACCCCAACAACACAGGAAGCATGGTGTAGAGGGAAAGATCCCCACACAGGGCCAAAGGCCTTTGTTGCCATGAGACAGAATGAAGAGGGGAGGCAATGCGCAACAAACACTCCACGCACAGAGGCACGGCAACCAGGCCGTCGCCGAAAGCAACGATACCCAGAGGGAGGGACCAGTAAAACCTGGGCCAAGGCGCCAACGAGGACCATCCGAGGGGGAGGGAGGGCCACGGCAGGCAGGGACCTAAACATCAAAAACAGAATCAAAAACCGAGGCACTACGCCTACTGTGGCTCTGCTAAGGGCAAAAACCAGGGGTTAGACGACGAATTCACGTACCTTAACTAGTGGGAAGAGTGGGAGAGGGGTAGTCTCGTCAGTATTACGTCTGGGGATAACGACAACAGTTCCATCACCCATCTATGATTGTCAGGCAACGGCTACGAGAGCGTGCGCTCATGCAATAGGCTTCATGGTGTGAGAAGGCCTTAGTATAATCTAAGCTCTCGACTGGACAACACATTCTAAGCACTAGTGCAAGGGGAAAGCATGCTGCTCGGTTTGTTATGCCTAGGCTATCACTCACACATAACAACAAATGAGTGTGGCTACCAGCTGTTGGAGGTCTGAATCGGTAGGGGCCAGGCATGTGGCATGATGAACCTGACAATTATAAATGAGGAAGAGCTGTATCCCCTACTGCATACCAGTGCACCTGTCACGTCTTTGGACAGACACACCAGCATGGGCAGTAACCTTAAGTAGAAGTGACGAAAGACCAAATAGAGATTGAAGTTAACTCCCACTTCCGTGATTGATGAAACAAAAGCCAAATATTGTGTGAGGGACAATGCGGAGTGAAACAGAAATGAGACACAGGGGGAAGGGAGAGAAGGGGTGGACACATAAATGGTATAAGTGATGCGAACAGGGGTGAGCGGGGGATCATGTCGTACCTCTCGTGAAATGTTCCAAATAATGCTTTTTATCTGATGTAATGGTGTCGTTACATTCGTTGGTGAGCCCAAACGAAACTGGGTTCACTCCTTGCTGAGCAATAGCTCGCTGATGAAGCGCTCGGATCGCCCTTTGATGTTCGTCCAAATCTTCCGGAGGAACCCTCCTGCGGACTTTCCTGTCTGGGAAGTTTCGTTCCCGCAGATTGGCTTGTAAGGCATGTCCCGCTACATAAACTGCAGGTTGCTGGAATAAAACACGCTCTGCAAATCTGTGGAGATGCACTGTCCACTCAGCAAACATATGGCTGTGCGACAGTTGAGTCCTGAGTCGCGCTTCCGTTTGATGAAGGCTCCCATTGGTATGCCACAATCGCAAAAGACTGTAGTTGGAAGGCCAATCAAGTGGGCACAGTGTGGCTGTTTCTTTCCACTTTTCAGGTGTAAGCCCTTCTTGAGAGGGTATGATCACTTCCAGAGTAGTGCGATTCGGTCCCAGTGGTTGGAGACCTCGCATCATGTATGGTTCAACGAGCCCTGAGGTGTATCCATGGATGAGCTCCTGGAAACATCCAGCCATTTGAAAGTCTTCATCCAATCCAAGGCGAAAACCAGGCATGGTTTTGGCAGCAAATTTCACTGCTTGGAGCAGCTGCTTTGCTCCCTCCACTGGAGTCTCGTCACAGGAACGTTTCGGGCACGCGATGTTAATTTCTTGTGGTTTCTGCGCATTCTCAGGAGCATTCTCGAGAAGTTTGGGAGCAATTTTGCTGGCCCAGCTAGCCGGGAACCATGCCAATAGGGCAGAGGCACCACTCGTAAGGTCCACTAGCCCAGTAGTGCGTCGATGCGGCCGATCTGTGACCAGGACTTTTACTGGGCCACTCGGCGCTCGACTCCGGTTCATCTCAGAGCTCTCTCGGGCCGAGCCAATGAGTTCAGACAGGATGGGCCGAAACCAGTACGTGGCATACAA
Organism: Cladocopium goreaui; assembly: GCA_947184155.2. Taxonomy (NCBI): domain Eukaryota; class Dinophyceae; order Suessiales; family Symbiodiniaceae; genus Cladocopium; species Cladocopium goreaui. Next base: position 46,668 of record CAMXCT020003475.1, read on the forward strand.
CAGGCATTCAGTTTCTGGAGACACCATGGACTCAGCTAATCTCATCAACGTGCTCATCGCCTGGGCAAGCTTCTCTGCCAATCGAATTGTGAGAGCCCTTGCCGTCTGTAGGAGGACATCCTCCACACTGGCAATTTGCCCGCGCAACACAGTTCACAGGCCACACTCAGCAAGATGCGCGCAAACTTTTCTTGATGGCAGTCAAAGATAACGTCAATCTCGCCTGTAGCCACAGCGGCGGGAGAATCCCAAGGTTTTCGGGTATGCAAAAAGGGTTTCCGTTAGGTTGGACATTAGCAATCAGGATTGCTAGCTGGTCAGCTGCACTCACGATCTCGTCTTCAGAGGGATCCTCAGCTGCATCAGGTATGGGTGGGCACCACGCAACTGTAGGGTCTTCTGGATCACTCTCGTCATCGGTAGAGGCTGCTTCCTCATCCGAGGAGGGGTCATTCACTGTGTCTCCTGCACCCTCGGGGCTTGCAAGTTTCATGGACCCTGGATCAAACTGGCGATCCAATGTGGCCAAGAGGTCCGGGTGCAACCGATGGGCATCGAAGTAGTTGATACCCGGTATTACGACGAGTTGTCGATCCTGTATACCCACGTGAAAGAAGACCTTGTGGCCTCTATGTCGATGAACAAGTGCTGGGGACCCATTATAGGCTGCACACAGCCAGAGAGGAGATCTGTACCCATCAGCAGCATAACCATACAAGTATTCACGATCAATCGAGCAGGGGAAAAACCCGCTGGTCGTCAGCACATGGTCACGCGTGCGGGACTCTAGTGCTGCAAGGACATCAGGGGGAAGACGAAGCTTGTCTCTGCATGCCACAACCAGCCGATAGCGTCGCCACGCTCGTGTGCCATTGGTGGTCACTACCATGGCAATAGCAAGGGGGGTTTATCTTGGGAATAAATGGTGTCTCTAATCCCCAGTCCAGTATGGCGCTTTTGTCGCTGGGGTAGGTTGTAGGGCCATGGTACTGAATGTCTCGGCCTTTCAGCGTGAAGTAGCCATAATGGTACACTCCTATTGCCTGAGCCATGCCAATCATGCCTGCCATATCGAGAGGCGAGAGAATATAGGTATGTTCAATGGCTCTTGTGAGCGCTACAGTTGCTCTTCCATAGCAGTCCTCACGCTCGTCTGCTGTTGCATCCCTACGTCCTCCACTTAGAAACCCGACACCTGTTTGAACAATGACCGCAATGCGCGCTGTCGCCCCTGCAGCAGAGGAGGTGGTGGAAACTCTCAGCCCGCCATACCACGCGGACTGGAAGCCATGTTGGAGTAGCAAGTTGTGCACCGCCGTACGGTTGCATAAGACAAGCAGCTGCGAGGTTGCTCCTTGTTGCAAATTGCGATAATAGTTCTTCAGGTAGGTGCAGAAGGCCACCACATCCTCAACAGCAGCTCTTAGATCTTTAGGTGCATTCCACAGCACTGTCCGGAAACCTCCTTGTGCCACAGTGGACTCATGTGGCACGAAGTGTCCAATGTAGATGTGATTGGCGTTTTGCCAGCACCAAAGACCCCTGCAATACATAAGTCAGATCTTCCTGTCAGAATGGCCAGTAACAATGCAATTGAAACTGTCAAGACATGTCCATCACCGTGGGCTGCTAGAGGAAGGAGATACTCACGGTAGTAACTGTCATGGGTCCCATCCATCGATATCGTGGCTGGTGTCAAAAACCGGCTCAAAATTCTGACTAATGCATCAGTCAGCTGCGTTTTGCGCTCGCTGGCCATGCGGCGAACAGGTATATGCGGCTGCACGATGCCCATTGCCAATGGTAGGCGCGACTGGTTAGCTTGTGCAAACACTAATAGTTCATGGCGGCTGCGTGTGTCTCCCAGAAAGGCTAGCTCCTCCCACACTACGGCCATGGACACGTGGTCTTCGATGGGTTTCGGCCAGTCCTGTGCAGGATCAAAGTAACTCATTGTTTTGAGATACTGGTCCAAGAGTCGCCCACAAAAGGTCCGAGCAATGGGTAGCGAGACGATAACAAGCTCCAGCAACTTCGGGGCAATGCGCTTGATCGCTCGCTGAGCAGGGTTCTTACTGGTTCCACTAGGCATCACCTTTTCATGTACCAGTAATATGACACACCTCTGCTGAGTGTCTGGCAACTGGAGAACCCCCAGTAGCGCTCTGCCCGCCATCACGTTGGCTTCCAAGTTGCCTAGATTCCCAGCTTCACAGAGTTCCCGCGGCGAGGTCGTTGGAACATCCGACGGTGCACTAAAGAGCAGGAGCGGGGCACCATCAGTATGTAGGTGAATGACATGAAAACCAGCATACGCCTCATATTGGTAGGTGACCTGCAACCGTGTTCCAGTTTGTCCTCGCTTCTTCTGTTGAGCTAGTTCTACACTGACCCAGGGCTGAAGATGTTGGAGCTGCCGTCCCGCATGATAAGCGTCTAGTCGGAAGTACCATGTCCAGTAGGAAGATGAGGGTTCGTAATGAAAAACCACGCAGGAATTCCGCCAGTAAGTTGCGAACCAGCAACCCACCCTCATCGTGGGATCCTCCCGGTGTGGGAATCATCGCAATCAGAACTGCTTGTAGTTCAGCTTCCGTATCAGGCTGACCATCCCGAATGTCCCGTCCGACAATGGGTACTGTTTGTAGCTCATGCAAACGTGCACAAGTCAGCCTGAAAGCAACTGTTGATTAACGTTGCATGGTAGTGTAGTGAGATGTCAAAGTACATCAAGCCATGGTGCCTGTCGCCGTTTGACTGTCGATCAACCAAACTTTCGACCGACCATTGATGTTCACCACACCATCACATGCCCATTCTCGATGAAGCTTGCTATCTGTGCACACCAGTTGAATACCTGAAAGCCTTTGTCCACCTACAAACCGGTAGACAACTGTCCCTTGGAATGGAGCGACCGACCCCGATCAAAGATGCCGCTGTCCATCGTCTTGCACAGTCAATTGCACAAATGACCCTCTGCCAGGTCACTACCACTGAGATCGATGATGCCACCAAGCTTCTAGAGAAGGCCCGACAGAAACTCTAAGGAATCCAAAACATCCCACCCCAGAGGGTAAATGACCTTGATACGGCTATGCGCCAGCTCCGCCAAATTGGCTGTATCTTGGATAGCTGTACCATATCTGCCTCTTACGAAGTAACCCAGGCACAGAAAGCTCTGTTGCAGCTTCACCATACAGCCAAGGGAGCCAGTACCTCGTCCGAAGAGCTCAATGCACAGATATCGCCACGCACCGATGACGAGTACAATCTCCCATACCATGAAGACGAGTTGCAAGAGCACTAATACAATGGTGCCCACCAGAACCAATTGAGGCAGTATGATGATTGGAAAAGCAGTTCTGAGCGGACTCTGAGTGTGCACTGAGCGCCTTAGCTTCGACGTCTTCTCACCCTAGATCATGTTTCACTTTCATGTTTCACTGCGGTAGGTTGCTCGTTTTTCACCACTTTGTTGTGACCCGGCGTTGACGGTGTTTGCTTCAAAGTGTTTGGGTGCTACTTTATGCCATGATGGCTGCTCTTTGAGATCTCGGGGATCCTGGCTGGGGGGATCCCTGGTTTCCGCATTGAGCTTTGTTGCTTCTGCACCCTCTGAAGTGGCCCTGTGTGTTTTTGTGGTTGGTTGTTTTGTTTGCTTTCTTGGTCAAGGGCCTGCGTTAACATGGCACAGAAGTTGTCATTTGCATGCGTCGAGATGTAAGATGGCCTGCGCGAAGGATGGCACACAAGCTGCTATCGGAATTCATCTCAAGAGCACATAGCTGTCCATTTGCCCTGTTTTCTTGTGCTGTTTTTTGTTTGGTTGTTTTTGTTTTTTTTTTTGTGTGTTTTGCTTTTTGTGGTTTTTGTTTGTTTGCTTTCTTGTTGGTTTGTGCTCGCTCTCGGCAATTGGATAGTTTATGGACTATGTAAAGGTCCACACCTGCTCTCTTTTGTAGCCTTCTTTACTGATGGCTTTGCATGCATATCAATTCAATTTCCGGCAAGTTGAAGCTTGTGTAACGACCTGGCGAAAGCCTTGGAGGCGTTGGACGGAAAAAAAGGGTTATTGCATGTCGGTCAGTTGCTCTGCCGCATTGTTCAGACAATATAGAAGCAGAAATCATGGCCTGTTTGTATCTGGTTGAAGAAATTTCTGTTGTCGTTAAGCAGCTTTTATCGAGCCGCGGCCTCACGCCCAAGGTGGTCATCCAAGGTGATATTCTCCCTGTCATTAAGTACTTGCCTTTGGACTATGTATCGGTCCTCTTCCAGTTTACTTTTGCGGCCACTACAGCAACGGCCCCTGTGCGAATTAAATAATTAATCTCATTTGCAACAGTCTTGGATGGCTGTTGAACGACCTGGCGGAAGCCACATGGCGTTGGACGGAAAAAAAATCTCCCTGTCATTAAGTACTTCCAATTTGCAGGCCGCCTCCGAAAACTAGATATGCACCAACCATTGGAAAGCATTCGAGCGACTGTAAGTCTGCACCTCCCCCATAGTCTCTTCATATACCTGCCTCGAGTTGCGAACGGCATAGCGGATGACTTGGCAGGGCAAGCCTCTCAGTTCCTTTTGGCTAGATATAGGAGCGACCCCTCTACCCTCAATCGGAATGCTGGGCTGGTGTCCATCAAACCATCATTCCCAACGGGCCTTTTTGTGGAAAGATGACATCACCGGGTGCCGCTGAGTTCTATTTTGTTTATGGTGAATTTCATCACCATACGTGGTCATGGTGAGAATTTACAAGGTTTTAGCCTTCAACAGGCTGTTTTAGACTCAACAGGCTATTTTGGTCTTCAACAAGATATTTGGGAAATTCTGGTGAGATTTGCTCATCACGGATGAGCAAACAAGAGAACGTCATCACCATTGAGTTGGTGACAACAACATTTTGCCACGTTTTTATGGAGATCCAAGCTGGAACGATATTTGCAAAGGAGTTTGGACTTCGTAATTTGGCTGGAAAGAAGTTTCAATGACTTTCGTCATTGCCCTTTTGTTTCAAGAACTTTGCGATGAAGATTGTGGAGTTATTTGAGTTTTGGGTGATGCTTTATCACCTTTGGTGATGCTGAAAGAACGGATGAGATGCCTCTGGAAGTTTCAGCAATGCCATGAGAAGTTTCGTTTTTGCACGGAAGTTTATTTGAGCATGAGTTTTATTTTTGTGCTTGAAACAAATCGAAAACAAACAACGTGTACAAACCAGTTTTCGATATGTTTTGTGAACACGACAGTTTGATTTAGCAGAAGCTGTTGTGACGTTTTTTTTTGAAGTGTCAGAAGACACTCGACCTGAGATGTATGTGCAACCGCACATTTTTCGTCTCAAAAGGGAGAAGGCTCAAAACGAGCCAGACTTGGTTCAAGTAGGAATCAGACAGAACAGGAAACAAGCCTCAGGTTGTTTTGTTTCCCTTCGGTTCGCTGGAGCAAAAGTTGGAACTTGAGAGAGACGGACTGTGTGTTTGAGTGGAAGGTTTTTTTTAGTTGTGTTGTTGGGTTTTTCGCCCTTGCTGCCGACCCCAGGGTTTTCGCGTTGCGTCGCGTAGGTAACTTGGGTCGATTTTCACATGGTAGCGGAGCTGTGTGCTCCTAGGCCTAGTCAGGTGAAGGTTTAGGATGCAGCAAAACGGTCCAGGTATGCCCCAAGGGTTGCAAGCAGATGTAACTAGGGAGGCTAGAGGTATGGACCCAAGTTCACCAACACAAATGGAGCAAGGATACAACACAAGGTTACCACCAAGCACGTCGTCACTTAGTTCCCCAGAGCGAAGCGAAGGCTCAGGTTTGCCAGGTTTAGGCGCGAGACAAGCTGCGCAAAACCTTAGCTTATGTCATGGACAGCAGCAACAACAACAGCAACAACAACAGCAGCAAGCAATGCAACAAGGTCAGTGCCCACAAGCTGCAGTGCCGAGCTTAGTTGAGAGTCAGTTTCTTAGTTGTGCACCGGGCTTAGCACAATGGCCAAGCATGACAGCTGTTCCACCCAGTGTGACTGGACAATGTTCGCAAGGATCTCAGAATGGACCGCATGGATGTTGTGGTACGATGGGAAATGCTGTAGGTTTTTGTCCACAAGGATGTTTTCAGAGACCAGGGTTCCCTCCAATGAGTGCGATTCCAGGACAAGGCTGTTTACCTTTTGGGAATTCACCGCCGACCAGTTTGGGACCCCAGTTGAATCAACCACCGATAGGAAATATGTTTCCTGGAGTAGGATTGAAAGATGTTGTGAGTGCAGCTTCGAACTTAGACAGTGCCCAGATCTTAGCGTTGACTCAGTGGTGCCAAGAGCAGGTGAGGCAAAGAGCACAAGCTGTGCCATCTAGGTTTGGTGAAGTGAACAGAGTGCCGTCAGAACCATTCATGCCAGACTTTCATGGTGCCGGTCTTCCGCTTCCGAGCGGCATGTGTGAAGGGTTGAGTCGTAGTGATGGGAGAATGGATGGAAACCAGACAGCGTCTCAGGACGTCTTTTCTAGGACGGAAAAGTGGCTTGGTGTTCCACCGCAACCGCAGTTCTCTACTTGGGTGAACCGAGAATCAGAGGTGTTGGGATTTTCCCAATACTATACAGATTTGGCCAGTTGGGCCTCACAGGCAAGTCTGGAATTTGGACAAGAAATACTTCAGGCAGGAAAGTGGCCGGTTTCGATTTCATGGTCCTCGATGACGATTGCAATGAGGTCAAGGTCGATGAGACTTTTAGCCATTCTGAAAAGCAGTTTTCAGGGTCACCCCAGAACGTCGAACCTCATACATGCCTACATGGAAGGTATTCAGGTGAGTTCAGGTTTGCCGGAAGTTTCCAGAGAGCAAGACTGTAACGGGTATGAACTTCTAAGACAGCTGGCACGGGAATACTCTTTGAGAAGTCGTGGAGAAGCTCTTGCATTTCGGACTTCGTTAGCAACCAAGACCTTTGTGGTGCCCTCCAATGAAACCTCTCCGTCCTCAATGGTCAGCGATACAATTCGCCGCATTGAGCTTGAGTGTGCCAAGTACCAGAGGTTGCTGAGCAGTTTGCCTTCGAGTGTGGATCCCGTTGGACTACAGGTTTCAGATGCCGATATGCTGATGATGCTGGTAAGATCGCTTCCAGATTCAGCTCGCTCCTTCGCCCTACATCATGCCAGTGGTGAGAGTTACCAGGCCTATCGGGAGGCTGCTCGGAGATTTGAACAACAACAGAGATTATTTTTGGACATTGGTCATGTGAAAGGTTTGAACCAGGTTGAGTTTGTTGGACAAGATGGAGAAACTCAATGGTTTGACATGGCTAATGGGGATGACACATGGGAACATGGAATGAACGCAGTTCAAAATGGAAAATGCACCAAATGTGGCAGTAAGAAACATGAAACGAAAGACTGTAGCGTCGATCTAAGCAAGGTTCGGTGTTTCAGATGTTCGCAGTATGGCCATGTAGGAGTCAACTGCCCCAACAAAAGTGGATCCGGAGTTTCAAAAGGATCACCAAAAGGCAAAGGAAAGGAGAACACAGGAAAAGGAAAAGGAGTCTCCAAAGGAGATCAGTGGAAGAAAGGTAAGTCAAAAGGAAAAGGCAAGTCCACCAAAGGAAAGAAGGGTAAGCTCAATGAAACGTCAGAGGAGTGGGACCCTGAGGAGTCCTGGTGGTGGAATGAAAGTGACTGGTGGGGTGCAGATGGATGGCAGGAATCCGGAGTAGCTCAAGTTTGGGACGATAGCTATGACTGGAACCAATCAATGGGAAGTTGGACACAGTATCGGGAGGATGAACCTCAAAACTTGGAAAATGCACCCACTGGAAACGGAAACGAACAGACAGTTGGAAGTTTGATTTTTGCACCGATGCTGCATGTGATGTCAGAAACAAACGCAAACGAGTGTCAGACATGTGTTTTTTGTGCCAGAGATGTTTTCGGAAACGGTTTGTTTTGCTCAACATGTGCTGGTATTTCGTTTGAGGGTTTTGACAAATTCGACAACAGTGATGTTTTTGAGCAACAACCTGTTTTTGAAAATGGTTTGCACGACAGTGACAAGTTTCCAGGTCTTGAAGAGTCTTGGAAATTCCGTCCAGGACTGGTTGGGGATTTGTCGGGTGCTGAAGATGCCGCAGTTTCTTTGGTTTCTCCTGCGTGTGCCAGAGTTCAGGTTTTTAAGCCTGCAGTTTCCACCTTCTTGGACCTTCCTGCGAATGACACGTGCTCCCTGTCTCAACGTTTGTCAGTTTGGTCACCGCTTGTCGCTCCACTTTTGTCCCATATGACCTATGAGGATGCCTCTTGGTGGTTGCTGGATAGTGGTGCCAGTGCGACTGTCCTGGCTGAGTCGTGCATGCGAGCGTTTGGGATTGATGAGCCGTTGGATGTGGGAATGCCTAATTTCAAAACTGCCAATGGTGGGGACGTTGGTATGCGTGGGATTGCCAGTCTGCAGGTGTCCATGCTTGTGTCTGAAAAAGGAAAACAAGGGTTGCCGCCAGTTTGGAAAAAGGCCAAGATGCATGTTTTGGTTGGTAGGATTCAGCACAACATACTGTCAACCACCCTTTTGTGTCAGTCCGGATGGTATTTTTCGCAAACACCAGACAGTTTTTCGTTGAAACACAAAGACGGTGCAACCATGATGGAAGTTTCATACTTTTGTGGTTGTCCCTGGGTACGTTTGCATCCATGGAAAAGTTTGGACGAAGATTGGATGAACCACAAGTTTGCTCTTTCTGGTTTAGCTGAGGGTTCACAACAATCGGAATCATGTTTGTGTCCTGTTTCAAAATCAGAACAAGTCGATCTAGCCACACATAGACTTGAGATCCGGGAGTAAGCTAAACAATTGGTTTTTAAAATTAATTTCTTTTATAAAAAACTATGATTTTTTTTATGAAAAAATATAATTTTATGATGAAATTTATGATTTGTTTTTTGCCTGAAAACAGTTTATGATTTTTTATGTTTTTTTTCTTTTTTTTTATGTTTTTTTTCGTTTTTTTTTAAATGATTTTTTAATGATTTTTTTTTAATGTTTTTTTTTGATTTTTTGAAAATGATTTTTTTTTTAATGAAAATTTATGATTTTTTTATGAAAAAATGTTTTTTTTTTTAAACGGTTTGTTTTATGTTTTTTTTTTTATGATTTTTTAAAATGTTTTTTGTGTTTTATGAAACATTATGTTTTTTTTATGATTTTTTTTTATTTTTTATGATTTTTTTAATGATTTTTTTAATGATTTTTTTTTATTTTTTTGTATTTTATGAAAAAACATGTTTTTTTTATGAGAAATATATATGATTGTATTTATGATTTTGAAAAAATGGTTTTTGTGTTTTATGAAATATGACAATTTCTATGTTTTTTTTATTTAATTTATTTTGTTTTTTCATGATTGTGATGATTTTTATGTCTTTTTCTTTTTTATGATGTTGTGTTTGATTTTTTATTTTTTTGTTTTTCTTTTCTAAATAACTGACTGGAGAACATTGAGCGAACAATAACTTTGCATGTTTTTTTATTTCAAACACATGGAGAACAGCAAACAAACAACAACGTTTTTTTATTTCACACACATGGAGAACATTGAACAAACATTGACTTTGCATTTATTTATTTATTTAAATTTATTTTGGCGTTGGCTTTAGGATTGGTGGTTTTTTGACCACTGGTGAGCGAAAAACGAATTGAACAGCAAATTTTGCAGATATCTCAAACTGCACCAACTGCTGCATGATGGCAGGCAGTGAGGTGTCAGTGATGACTTACGAACAAAAAAACAAATTATGTGGTGTGTGTGTGTGTGGGGGGGGGGGCAGGGCGATGCCAATGTTGGGGCTAGTTGGTCAACGAACAGTGTCACAATTTTTTCCGGGGCTAGTGGCCAGCAAGTAACTTGCATCCAGTTGCTAGCAACAAATAACTAGCAACTAGCAACTAACGACAACCAGTGACTAGCTGCGAGTAGCTTAGCTAGCAAGCAGCTAGCTAGCAACAAGCAACAACTGGCAGCTAGCAACTAACAGCTAGTTAGCAGCAGTAAACTTGATTTTTTTTTGCTATGACAAAATTTGTTGAGCAACTATTTGCTGTAAGGAGGCAACTGACTAAACCTATGCTGTGTGATGAAAAACCTGGGAAGGAAACATGTTTAGGCCAAACAGGGAAAGTCAGTATTGAAACACTTCACTACCTTCACTACCTTTAGGGTTCCAAGATTTCAGGCCAGCAGCAAGGATCCAAAACCCTAAACCCTAAACCCTAAACTCTAAGGAGCTCCGGGGGCAGGGTGACACCCTGTAGATGGGCGCTTAAGGGGTCATAAAAATTCATAAAAAAATCATAAAAAAATCATAAAAAAATCATAAAAAAAATCATAAAAAAATCATAAACTAAATACATATGTTTTTTTTTATGATCAATTTTATGATTTGTGTGATTTTTATGATTTTTTTTAATGATTTTTTATGATTTTTTTAATGATTTTTATTTTTTTTATGATTTTTTTAATGATTTTTTAAAATGATTTTTTATGTTTTTTTTATTTTTTTTATGGATTGGTTCAGGAAAGCAACGTCCCAGGCTCCAGGCTTGAGGCTCTAGAATCTCCGACCTGAGGCCTTAGGCTCCAGGCTCGAGGCTCTAGAATCTCCGACCTGAGGCCTTAGGCTCCAGGCTCGAGGCTCTAGAATCTCGGACCTGAGGCCTTAAGTTCCAGGCTTGAGGCTTTAGAATCTCGGACCTGACGCCTTAGAGAATCTCGGACCTGACGCCTTAGGCTCCAGGCTTGAGGCTCTAGAATCTCCGACCTGAGGCCTTAGGCTCCAGGCTCGAGGCTCTAGAATCTCCGACCTGAGGCCTTAGGCTCCAGGCTCGAGGCTCTAAAATCTCGGACCTGAGGCCTTAAGTTCCAGGCTTGAGGCTCTAGAATCTCGGACCTGAGGCCTTAGAGAACCTCGGACCTGACGCCTTAGGCTCCAGGCTTGAGGCTCTAGAATCTCGGACCTGAGGCCTTAGGCTCAGGCTTGAGGCTCTAGAATCTCGGATCTGGGGCCTTAAGTTCCAGGCTTGAGGCCCTAGGCTTTAGGCCTCAGGCTTGAGACCTTTGTGACTTAGCGGGCAGCTGGCATTAAAGAAGTGAATACCGAGAAAAGAAACTAGCCTTAGGATAGGTCACAAATTTTGAACTGATGATGCACCTTGCCCAGCACAAAGCTGGACCCATGAACAAAACTCTGAACTGTTTTTTTAGGAACATGATGGCGTTTGGTTTCTATGGATTTGACATCAAACAAAATTTCTTACCACAGGCCTTTGGGCCTAGAACCATTATTGGCCAAATCCTGGCGACGTTAAAGATAAAAATAAACACATGAACAATTAAAAAAAAACATTAACAAAGACAAAAAACAACATTGAAAAAAATCATTCAAAAACATTACAAAACACAAATCATGAACAACGTACAAAATCAAAAAAAACAAAAATCATACAATTCATAAAAATCATAAAGCAATCATAACAAATCATTAAAAAATCACAAAAATCCGTATAAAAACACCAAAAAAATCAAAACATATTAAAGCACATTAAAAAAATAAGATAAAAATTAGAAAAAAAACATAAGAAAATCATAAGATTCTTCAAAATATAAAAACCCATAAAAAACTTTTAAAAAAAACCATAAAAAATCATATTTTTCATAAAAAATCATAAATTTTCATAAAAAATATCATAAAATTTCATTTAAACAATCATTTTCAAAGAATCATAAAAAATCATAAAAAACACATAAAAACAAGTGAAAAAACAAAAAAAATCATAAAAAAATCATAAACAAAATCATAAAAAAATCATAAAACAAATATAAAAAAATCATAAAAAATAAAAAAAAATCATAAAAAATCATATCCATTTTTCACCATTTTTTCAAATCATATCCTAAAAATCATAAATATTCATAAAAAACTCATAAAAGAAAATAATCAATAAAACAATTGTTTAGCTAATGTTTTGGATCTCAAACATAGACGACAGGGTCATACTCCCCATCACCCAGCCTGCAGTGAGTGCGCCAGAGGGCATTCAACTTTTCAGCACCGCCGAAGAACAGCCAAAGGTTTGTCGACTGAGTTTCAGGCGGATTTCTGTTGGCTCAAAAAGGAAGGGGAAGTTCTGGACCACATGGAGAACCAGGAGAACCTTAAGATTTTGGTTGTTGTGGAATTGGCCACAAACAATGTGGGCTACATCGTCATTGTGGAAGACAAGAATGCAATTTACTCTCAGATCAACCAGTACTTGCAGCAATGTGGAATTTCATCAACAAGCACGTCAGTTTTGATACACACGGATGCAGAGAAAGCTGTTGGAGAACTCTTCACAAAATCAGGATCTCAGTTTTCTTTCGCGGTCCGCCGCTCCAATCCGCAGCAACACCAGTCGACAGGAGGTGCTGAGAGATGTGTCAGAAGGTTGAAGGAGAGTCTTTCAATCTTGAGAGCAGACATGTCGAAGTGTGGAGTTGACATTAAGTTTGCACATGAGCCGGTTCAGACCGCCCTCACATACCTGTCGCTGTGTCATAACCATTTCAGTAAGACACCAGGTACCGACCTTAGTCCTCTTGAGAATGCATGTGGTAGGAGACTGTCCAAACCAACATCTTCGTTGTTTTGTACAACTGTCATGGCTGAGTTACCAGATTCAGTGAAACAGAGAGTTCCAAACGAAACGAGACTGATTGAAGCAGCCTTTTTACATTGTGGGACCTCTCATGGACCAGTTGTGCAAGGGAAGGTACGTTTGGATGGAGTTCTCACCTTGGTTCGGTTTACAGCTAGGAATGTACGAGTGGTAGAACCTTTGAAATGGGATTTGGAGTTGTGCAGTGAGTTTTTGTATCAGACTGGAGAATCCCCCGAACGAAAACGGATTGTAGCAGCTGAGTCTGGACCTCAGGATGAAATAAAACCACCTGAAGATGGGGACGAACAGGTTTTTGAAAGGGAACCAATGGGATCATCTTCAAGGCAACAGGTTTCATCAGGTCCTGTAGGAGTTGCACCGAAATCCAGTTTAAGTGGGGGTACAGGGAAGCAAGTTGAGTCACCAGATTCACAAAAGGGTCAGCGTGTTTCATTTGCTGAGAGTTCCAGGGTTTTTCAGAAAACAAGACGTTGTCCTGCTTGTGAAAGTGGGATGGATGCACCTGGCAGCCGTCACAACGCTGAGTGCAAACGTCGTCGGAAGGCTTTTGAAGCACAGAATAGCCCAGAACCAGTCCCTTCACCTGGTGCCTCAACGGAAGTGCATTCGCCGTCCACACCAGAGAGATTTGTAGATGCACCTGTTGATGGTGGTACTCCAACTCAAGGACAGGAATTGGACACTAGGGTTGATGTAGATGGTGATACAAACATGCCTGAAGTCGGACTTGAAAGCCCCACTCCGGTGGGCGACATGGATTCGTCAAGTGTTGGGGATGATCGGAAACGCACTGCAGATGTTGATGTTTCAGATTTGGAAAAGCAAATTCGGGAAGATCCGATGATGGATAGTTTGTTTGTTCATCAGGAACCAGAATGGTGTTGTTCGATGTCATGTCAGCCTTTGCAACAGCTAGGAGAAACAGATGAAAATGGGTTTCAACGGATTACTTCACCCGAACTATTTTCCAGTGACGAAACAGTTTCTGCAATTCAGTTTCGACCTGACACTAGGCATGAAAGTGTTACTGTGAGACTTGGTGGTGGTAAGGTGAGAGTTTGGAAACCAGACACCATCATCGACGATCAAACGTTGGAGTCCTTGGATACCAATTTGGGTTTTGAAGGCATGCAGGAAGAAGTGAACAACTTGGAAGCCTGTCAGACTGGAGATCTGCTGAGTGAAGCAGAAGCTAAGGCGGTTCAGAAGGTCAACAAGTCGGCCAGAGTCATTGGAGCTCGTTGGGTTTGTGCGTGTAAATCAGCAATCAGAGTCAGATGTCGCATTGTCGCCAAAGACCTAGCTCGTGGAACCAGTGCTAGAAAGATGGGGTATTCAAGCCCTACACCATCTTGTGAGTCTTTGCACCTGATGTTGATTCTCTGTGCCACGCTGAATCTTTTCTTGAGATCGTTGGACATCTCCCATGCCTTTATGCACAGTCCCCTCGAGGATCAGATCGTTCTGCTACGATTGCCGCTTTCAGTGAGTCTGTGTGACGGCTCAGTTGCCTTTTTGAAGTTGAAGAGAGCCCTGAACGGGCTGAGAGACGCCTCCTTAGCTTGGCTTCGTCTTCTTGCAGGAACAATTCAAGGACAAGGGTTATGGAGTGACACTTTGGAGCCATGTTTTTACCAAGGAAAAGTTTTGGACTCAAAGGGGAATGAACTGGGAATTGCCATGTTGTTAGTGTACGTAGATGACATTCTGTTGGCAACGTCTTGTGAAAGAACAGAATCTGTCATTTGCGATGCAATTTCAAAGGTTGTTCCAACGAAAACGACAGGCAGAATCTTACCTTCACACCTGGGAGGTGGTCAACTCAGTTTCATTGGTAGGACACTGTTCAGAAACCCGGAAGAGTCAGCTATTCACATTTTGGTAAATCCGTCTTACTTGGATTCAACTTTCAAGGAGTTTGGTATTTCAAAGGGTTCAGATGCAGCACCCAACATTGCTGAACACTTGGAGAAAACAGTTTCAGACAAAGAGGCAATGAAGCCCCTTTCAACTGAAGGATACCAACGTTTTCGCAGAGCTGTAGGGAAAATCATGTGGATGTGCCAGTCACGTCATGATCTCAAGCTTTACATGTCACTGTTAGGAACCCAACAGCAGTCACCATGTCAGGGAACGGAAGCAGCACTTCGAGGTCTTTTGAGATTCTTGAAAAACGACATGAATGTTACGTTGCGGCTTCCATCAGAGAGTTCGGATGCTTTGACTGCCGAAGGTTACTCACCTAGCAGCTTGATGGTGCACAGCTTCAGTGACGCATCGCATGGACCTTGGAGGTTCAACTCAAGGCGGGGTGTCACAGGCGGGGTTGTGACATTTCAGAACGGTGTTGTTCGGACCTTAGCCAGACAACAACAAAGTACGGCCCTTAGCAGCTGTGAGTCAGAATTGTACGCGTTACAGTTGGTCAGCCAAGAGAGTGTAGCACTGTCCAGACTCGTTCAAAGGGTTGTATCTGGTTTGGGATGGCAACACGAAGGTGAGATTGTTCCAATTGTCATGGAAAGCGACAGCAGCTCAGCAATCCAGTTGGTTCAGGGAATAGATTTACCAAAACGGTCCAGACACATAGAAATTCGGTTGGAATGGTTGAGAGACAAACTGAAGAGTGAGGAAATTACTCTGATTCATAAACAAGGGGTTGAGAACGTTGCAGACCTTTTCACAAAATGTTTGCCTTCAAAGGACTTTTATCGACACCGCAGTACCCTTGGAATTGACAGAGTTGGTTTTCCTGTGCAAGATTTGGCAGAGTTGTTTGTTGAGGCCATGCCCAAAAGAACTGCATACTATGCATTCCTTGAAGTCTGTTGCGACAAGGATTCAGCTTTGAAAAGGGCATGTTCCACCTCGGGTTTTAGGTATTTGGGAGTTTCATCAAACATGGAGATGCTTGGGGTTCAACGAAGAGTTCGGGATTTTGTAGAACAACAGAAAACGGAAGGTTTGTTGGTTCATGTACATGTTTCCACACCATGTGCAACTGGGTCCCCTCTTCGGAATTTCCATGCAGGAGTTGGTGAGACTGAGACATGGAAGATAGTCATGTCGTCCGCTTCGTTTTACCTTAGCCTGGGTGACCAAGCGTCATTCGAACTGCCGAAGCACAACCAGGTTTGGGATCGTGAACTTACTCACAAGACTCTTGAAAGGAGTGGTTTGATTTTCTCAGGAGCAGTACGACTGTGCAAAACTGGTTTGATCGGAAAGAGCTGTCTACCAATTGGCAAGCAGCTACGTTTCGTTTCAACGTCCGGAGCTTTTGTGACGAGCTTAGAAAGGAGATTTGGTCAGTGCGACTGTCCGGAACATGCAGCGTTGAACGAAGTCCATTTTGGGAAAACAGCTTTATACAGTCCAGTTTTAGCCAGGGGAATTTTGAATGCCATGAAAGAAGGGTTCAAAGAATCGGGGAAAATCAAACGATAAACGTTTTTTTTGTGGAAACCATGTCAGTTTGTGGATGTTTGCAGATGTTTGGAATGGAAAAGAACCAAGAGTTTCACATTTTTTTTTCGTCATGACCTTAGTGTATGGCCGCGACCTTATATGGAGCTCTAGCAAAGCACAGAGCACAGTCAAACAAAAGACAGTTTCACAGTTGCAGTCATGTCCACTCTCATGCGAAGCATTTGACATGTGGCGGATTGTTTTTTTTGCCGGAAGCTTGGACGCTGAAGTCTGTTACTTAGGGTCTGACTTGCGCTCCTAGCAACAACAGCAGAGACTTTTACCCTCGTCCTAAGTGCTGAAGCCATGGCCGAGTCATGGAGCATCGAAGATGAGAAGCAACTGCAGGCCTTGATGGCCAAGAAGGTGGTTGTTCAGAATGGTGCCAAAGGGGGCGCGATGAATGATGGTTCGAAGCGCCGCTATGTGGATGAAGAGTCAGTGGGATCCATGGACAACCCATGGATTGAAGTCACTGAGAAGAGCCACCTCAGGGTGGACTATACCAGTGTGGAGCTGGACATGCCGCCAGGCATCAACAGCCTGGAACAATGGGGTCGCACGGTGATTTCCTTTGGCAAGTACGCCGAAGCCAATGTCACCTACAATGAGGTGCTGACGGACCCACAGTATGCAGGATATCGGAAATGGTGCAAGAGCCACCTGACAACCCATACTGCTGGCAAGGTCGCCTTGGACTTTGTCAAGTATCGGGATGCCTATGAAAAGAAGTCCAACAAAGACTCGGGACTTTTGATTCCTGGAACGGAAGTGGAACGCCGCTTCAAGTGAGCGATCTATGGGGATCTATACACTATGAGCTCTGGATTGGCTTTCAATGGAATGACAGCTGGTTGGGAGCAAGTACAATAGCCTTACAATAAGGCGGGCAAAGAGCAT
>CAMXCT020003476.1:0-63660 GCA_947184155.2 Cladocopium goreaui
TCCCCTTTCACACCTAAGCAAGCGATGTTCCATCTTTCCCCTGCGTAGGTAAACCCAATGTCTTGAAGTTTGAGGAGGTCATTGATCATCTTGTTGAGTACAGCCTGGAAATTCTCCTGAGTAAGGATAGGGGGCTGAGTGGGATTAAAATTAATGTCACAGGAAAGGACAACCAAAGGCAATCTAAGAGGATAGAAAATGAATAATATCATAGTCCCAGAATCTGGTTTCGCCTTGTAATGTTTCTTTGGCATTGCAACAAACAGCATTCGACTGTTGAAAGAGCTCTCTTGAAGGTTGATACCCATCTTGAGTTGACGAAGAGATCTAATTGGATGTCTTTTGAGGAAAGGTTTGCTGCCACGACCAATGGCCCCTTGTAGGCTCAATATCATGACACCCGATCGTTTGAATCCACGACCTTCATCACCATGAATGTAAACTGGAATTGTTCGTGATAGCGACAGCTTGTTTTCAGCAGCAGCTCGAAAGACTCCATAATCTGGCCATTCAAGGCTGTAACGTCGCCAAAACTCTAACAACATTGGTTGCACTTGTTCCATGGGTTGTTCCCCAAACAACTTGGACAAGTTGTTGGATTGAACCAAGTAGTCAATGGTGTCAAGCATACTGAGCACGGGGTAGCTATCACCACCATCCAAGTCAACCCAGGAAACCGGAATCTTCAACGCCAGGTTGTGCTTCTCAAACCTTGGTTGGGGCAGGGTTCAAAGTTAAAAAGTGCAAGTTGAAATGCAACCCAAAGCATCCCTAAAAAGAATAATTGCCGTAATTTTTATATGGGATCATATGGAGTCAGCTTCAGCTACGTCACAGTTTATGGCATTCGTCTTCTGCTCTCTTAGTTGGCACACTTGCAAGACGGGAAGTGATTGGGCAACTTGTAGATCCATAATGATCGACTGCGGCCTTGCTCATCTCAGCTACAGACTTGGCGGTGGCCTGGGCGATCAAAATCCAATCGTTGGGGGTACAATAAGCTAGAGATCTGAAAAGGGTCATGTGAAAGAGATCATGCGAAAGAGGTCATGTGAAAAAGATCATGCGAAAGAGATCATGTGAAAGGATTCATGTGAAAGAGATCTGGTGAAGGAGATCATGTGAGAAAAAAAAACTTTGAAGCAGGAGCTTTTGACCTTTTTCTTCGCCAGGGATCGCTAGCGTATGTCATGTAATTTTCAGCATCACGTAGGGCAATGGGAGCACCACGTGGGAACAACAGCGTGCACATTTAAGCAAATTTGCACAACAGCGCAAGCCATACTGCATGGCCTAGCCATAACGAATTGGCAATTGAAAAAAGCCCACTCAGCTGCCACAGCTCACATTTTGATCGGTTTCATCACGGTTCACTTCCAAGTTGATGAATTTCCAATTGCTAATGACCGTATCCAGAACCTGTAGTTGCTCCAAATCACGGAGTCTTTGCCTTGCTTCAAAGGCATGCTTTTCAAAAGGCCGTTTGGGTCCTGCCACAAACCCCCAGGGCAAGTCTGGGTCGTGAACACCCAAAGCTTCAAATGAAGCCTTCAATGAGGCCAGAATTCTTTCCCTTTTCTCAACTACACGGGCTCGAGTATCCATGGGGAGCTGACGACTAAACTATTCTGATTTTTTGTTTGTCTTTTGGGCCAAATCTCCAGAATGGTGGCTTGTCCAAAGTATCCAAATATAATTCATAGTTTGATATAGTTTGTTTTTTTTTCACCCTTTCCCTCTTGGGTCCCCGGCACCATTTGCAATGCACGATGCTGCATGCTTTCCCATTGGTCCAACAGCACCTGGCATGGCCAAGGTGCTGATGCGATGGCAATGGGATCTACAGAAACAGTGGGAAGGCCAGGGATGGGTCTTTCTGGGCATGCTGCACTGCATGGATAAGATTTGTTGCTCATGGAATTCACGCTAGGCCCAGGTGAGCATGTTCAGGGTTGACTCCAATGCAACCACACGCTTGAAAGGGCTGTGAGATCGATCCAAAGCAAATCATTTCAGAATTGCAAAACCCCATTTCATGAAGTTTGCCTTTACTTGGCAGACTTGGCTTTCGCCTTGCTCTTTGCCTTCGACTTTGGCACCTTTGGTGCTGGCAACTCAGAATTGGTATCGTCGTTCTCAGACTTGCGCTTGGTCCGGGCAGATTTCAAAGCCGGCCTTAGGTATGACCATGTGGTGATATACCGTGATATGTGTATCAGACTTTTATAAGATCGATTCTACTTCAAATATATATGATATAATATGAATGAATATACATATGCACATGTATGTTCACACTGTTCTCACCAGAATTTTCTGGGGCGAATGCTGGGCTTGGACTTCTGCACGTGTAGCCTTGCTTCCCCTGGGACGGCAAAAAACATAAACCCCATGGTTCCACCACCCATAGAAATCCAGTTGTTCAGAGTGGTTTTAAATCAAGGCACAAGACTTCTGCGTATTCCAATTGCTTGTCAATGTTCTGAGCCAACCTCAAAGTGCCGGGGCTGATGGAATGTCAGTAATGTTTTTGCTATATACCATTTTATAACAATAGATTCAACATGATTGTGCCAAAGAAACGTATCAGACGGTTTTGTCTTCACTGCACGGTAGCGAGCCAGGCTTGTAGCCAATGCATCATAGTGAGTGTCCATGGCTTCATAGGCAGTCTTGAGGATCGACTTCACACTTAGGGTATGGCTTTAAATGAGATGATGCAAAGGTCACTCATGAAAACAAATACTGTTGATTCAAATTTGATTGTGTGATCATTGAACGCCAATCCTACCAATACTAAAGTGGCCTGGGGTTCTCAACTTTTGACTCGATGTCTCGCAACTTGGCCGACTTTGCCAACAGAGCTTCCATGGACTTGGTCAACAGCACATGTGTTTCCTGCTCTGGGTCATCGATTGATAGACAAAAAATGTAAATATACTTGCATGACAAGGGTTCCCCCTACGATAAACGGTCAGTCCTGCTTCTCCACATCCGCATTAGGTGGCCTGGGCTCACTTCCTGGAGGGTCAGCGGCAGCCTCTTCCTCAGCTCCTCGATCCATGGCCGCGGGGTCCTCCAGGGACAGGGTCCTGAACTCAACGGGCCTGGCAGAACCACAGATTTCCTCCTCCTCTTTGGTTTGGGTATATCGCTTTGTCAACTCCCCGGACTCATCCACTTCGCTGTAGTGCTGTTCGATCTTGGGATTATACTTCCATTTCCTGCCATGATTTTCCGGTAATCGGGCTATGATAACTTAAGATGCAATAAGTTGAAATCATATTGAAACATCCATAGCCTTCGAAGCTTTGGTCGGTCAGCTGTGTAAGCGGTCACTGCGTCAATCTCGCACCTCAGGGGTGATTCAATGATGACATTCTTTTCAGGGCTACATCATAATAGATTTCACCCATTTGCAATCCAACTCATAAGTTTAAAATCTCAAGACCACATGAATCTTAGGCTAGCCACTTTGGCATTTTCAAGGTGCCTTTCATCTGACGCTCTGTGTACCATCCAGCTTGCACTTTCAAGGTCTTCCCGGTCTCCTCCACTACAAGCTTACGGACGGAACTCTGGCACTGGTCCTGCAGGCAGCTCACATGGGAGCAAGGAGACATGGAGTGGGAGTTTGTTGGTAACATGTAGACTCTATAGGCTATACTTTTAACTTCAAGATGGTTCTAAGATGCAATTGTTGCAATGGCTCCTTGTTCAAAAACGCATCTTTGAAGATTTGGATAAGCTCCAGTCGGGCGTCAGGCCCCTGATTATGATATCGCTCATAAACATCCTGGGAACACTTTAGACCTCCATTCTTCTTCTTGGTGCACCAGCGGAGACGTTGTTCAACCGCAGCATCACTCATGAGTTTGCCGTTCAACAGCAAACGTCCCCTGTCATCTCGGGTGATCTTCTCGCCGGAGTCCTTCACAAGAGACAGCTGGTGGTAACACTTGATGGCTAATTCCCAACATGCATCTCGTTCAAGGTGTTTGGCAATGATTGATGGAAATATCTCAACAAGAATGTTATGACACATGATTTCAAACCCCAAACCCATAACCCCGGTCCCCATTCCCTGAAAACCTGGCCTCACCATCCTCATCAGAGTCCGGGGCACGTTCAGCAGCATGGGATGGAGCCACTGAGGGAGTGGGGGTAGGAGGGCTAGGCTTGGGAGTAGGTGCAGACGGCCGTGGGGAAGGTGTTGAACCCACGGTTGAATTCGAGAGTCTAGATTTCTGCCTCCTTAGAACTTCAATCTCCTCAAGAAGCTTTTGCTTTTCTTCCAGTGCCTAACGCATTGCAGCACATATTATATGATCATATATGATCAATAACATCCATCATAAGAGAATATAAGAGATGGATAAATAGTAGTTTGTCGAAAATTTCATGTTCCCACAACTTTAGGTTCCCAGCCCGCTCATGCTCGGGGTCGGCATGTGCCGCAGAAGCTTCTTTGCCAGGCTTGGCTTCCTACATCACACAGGCACAAGGGACAGAGGACACAGGTTCAGATATCATTATAGGTTACCAATTGCAAACCTATCACCTAAAAAAGATCCTCACAAATCTCAATCTCTGATGTTTCTTAATGGGTTTGCTTACAGTATGCAATGATTGCAATGGTTTGTGTCCTCCAAAGTAGGAGCAGGTGGTGCAGCAGACGGTGTCAAGTCCTGGCACAGGCCAACAAGGGGTTTGGTGTTTTTTTTTAAATAAACACAAATCTGCCATATGGTATATAGTATACCCAACACCTTTTGAATATAAGTCCGGCCTTAGCATCCATCATAGGAGGTGGGTTCTCTAGCATCAGAAGTTCATCCTGCAATGCCTGACAGGTGACCATTGAAATCGCTGAGGGAAAGATTATACTTATGGCTCTTTGAACATTAACATTTCAAACCATTGAACTTAAACCTTCACCCTGGCCTTTAACTCCATTTCCATTTGTTTCTGGCGGGTCATCCCTTCCTTCTTAACTGCCATGAGATGATTCTGACCAGCACCCAAGGATGCGCAGCTCCACGCACGAGAGAGCAAAGGCTCCATTCACCCAGCACACCAAGCCGATTGGTTCACAAAATGGCTGAGGGGAAAGTAATTACTGATCTCATGAGTGATGGGTATCATGTGAACACATCATGCATTGAACAGCACACTTGTTGAATCGATATATACTCACATTTTCCAAAGACAATCTCTCACACACGTAGCTGAAACGTCTCACAAGTGTGAAACTTGAGATGTTGAATGTCTATGGACCATGCTTTGGCCGATACCCATTTCCAGAAGCAGCTAAGTTCGCTGCAAAAGGCATCTAGCGAGAACCCCTGGAAAACAGCCCATATATGGTATTTTTCAACATTTCGCTATGGTTTTTTTCCAATAAAAACCCAATAAATTACGGTTTCAGTACGGGTACGGTTTTTTCAATACACCCAAATACTGGAGTATATGCCCATATATGGCCATATTTGATTGTTTTTTTTTGATCAAATCGATATTGTTCAAAATGTGTATTTTTTTTGATTGGATCCGTCGGGGTTCCCATAAAATGCTTCTCAAATATGTGTTGGCAAGAGTTTTCGCCAACTTGGTGGAATTTGGAGGCTGTACGATCCTCTTATGTACAAAATACAGGTCCTAATATCCGCATCGGAACACATATCCCCGTATTCCATTGACTCAAAAATAGTCGCTCCATTGGCATCAGGTGGGCGCTCAACTGGCTTGCAGTCTTTCAAGAGGCGAGGAAAGATCTCTACGATCTTCATCCCAAAGCGGAGCGGGTAGCACCTGATTTACCAGGCTACAGGTCAAATGGACGTTAATGATGGGGTGCAACAAAACCAGTAGTTGACAGTAAAAACAACTGAGGTAAAGGCTCTGTACCCTTTAGATTTTTGGTTCCATGCCATTTCCTTTTCCCGGAAATAGGATCCACATAAACAGCAGTGTTCTTCTTCTTGTTGTCACTGGGTTTCCATCCAGTAAGCCGACCCAAGTTGAAGCGTTCGACCCATGGGGAATTGGAGTATGCCACATGTCGCTTTGGAGAATCAGATTTGAATAAACGCATCCACCAACAGCTTCAGAAAACCTTGGTTCAGAGATCCAGAGTTGTAAGATCCATGGAAGATAATCCAAAATAGACATTCACCAATGAAATCATTTATATTCAAATCGGGGGGCCGTACAAATAGTAGTTAGCCAACGGAATCGAGGATGTCGATAGAGCAAGCTTTGCCGAGGTTGCTCACAAATGAAAACACCACCCAAGCACACAATCAGCGCCATCAGCAGTGAGCACCTTCATGGGTTTGTTGCATTGGTCTTAATTGTACTTGATGGGAAACATGAAAGCCTTTGCATGAACATGTTTTGTTTAACATCCGAACCTTGCTACCATCAAATTTCCTTGTGCCACACATTCCCGATCTTCATATCCCAAGGAGTTGAGGTACCATCGAAATGTTGATCCCCTTGATACTGCTGACCATGTACTGCATAGCACACCATACCATGCCACGAATCCATCCGGGTCTCCTTGAAGCAAAGCCTGGATTGCCAACCTGGGTTGGCTGTTGAATGCGATGGGTAAGGGTTCATATGGTCTGGTAAATTTAAACAAGTGACCTGGAACACCCGTTTTTGATCAAAAAACGGGGTTTCCAGGTCACTTGTTTCAAGGGAGGTTAAAGCCAATATGGCCCCATACTGGCATCCCATGCGCCCATATCATGTATGCATGCATGTAGTTTTCACTATTACGCTAAGGAGCACAAAGCCTGAAGCACTGTTAATGTCAAAGACACTACCTTCCCCCAAGGCATATCCAGCAGCTTCATGGTCTTTGATATCGATGCATGTTGCACGGTATCCAGCACCCGATACACATTTTGTTGCCATACGAGACCCAGAGAAGAGTTCAATGAACTGGAAATCCTGAGCCCGAGGATCGGAATGGACAGATTATAGTTTAATCTTATAGTTTGGATTCCATCAAGTTTCAAGTTTCTGAATTTGCAAGATTCATATGATTCATCTTTAAGGACCCCACGCCCACGCCAGAATCTCCAGGGATCCCATTCCAGATGACCAATAAGGTCAAAAGAATAAATGCCTGCAAAGGACAAAAACATCAGTACTTGGTCATTATAACTTGAAAATCATACCATGAAATTTATGTTTCATTCTATGATTCATGCCTTGGGCAGGAATCGCTTCTTCATTTCATGGACCAAACGCGTCACATCCCGGCTGTCCCAGGCCCTCATGGCTCCCAGAGAAACGAGGCGCCAATATTTGGAGCTGGATGGTGGCTGCATCGGAATGGCAAGATGGATTAAGTGTATCGAATGAATGGCAAGATGGATTAAATGGAAGTTTAAACTGGACATCGTTTTTTTCTCTCGAAAACATGATTGTCCCCAAAGTTTCATTGAACATGACTGCTGATCACCCAGCCCAAGAAAATTGCACTCTGGACGGCCCACCCTTCTTGATTGGCAATCAGTTCAAATCTGCCAATATTTGCCAACACATCACACAATGAAATAACAGGACAGTTCGACTTGGCTTCACAAAGCCCCGTTTCGCAATCCATGTCTTGCCTGCAAAGAGGCATGCCAAGATCCTGGCGGAAGGACGATTGTGCGAGCGTGTGGGATCTTTGTTGCTGGGGAATGTTTCTCAGGGTCCACCATGTATGGAATGAACTTCTCATGATTTGCATTTCAAAAAACAATAAACGCTGGGCTGGGTTTCATTTTTCATCCATTGTTTGTGAAAAATGTGACCACCATCCAGTCCTCAGCCAGCTGGTATAGCAGCAGCAGCAATCACATAACCTGTCCAAGGCGAGAATGACGATTGAAAGTGAATGAACCCAGAATTGTTGGTGGTAATTTCACATCCTGTTCCGATTTTGTAAGACTTTGGTACGTATTCTTTTCATCTGGATAAATGGAACCCTGCCCAAATACAAAGTGGGAGATGGAAACTTTTTTCCCCAAAGCGCTGGCGAGACAAAGTCTTGCGGCGTTTAAGCCATATCCCCCAAAGATAGAATTGTGTGCCACAAAGCGGACCATGCCAGCAGGCAATCACAGATCAAATGCTGATATGAACACAATGAAAAATGAGTTCATGCGTTCAGTAGTCATTGTAGCTGGAGGTTCACTGCGATAAACCATGTGTTTCGAAAACGGTGATGTGAAAGCCTTACATGCATGGGAACCCTACAGATATACTCTAAGATAAATGTCCGGTTTCTTTAGTCAACATCCTGAGCATCAGCATCCTCATTTTCGGGGCTGACTTCATCAGTGAATTCCTTGATATGTTTGTGCAACTCCTCCTTCAAATTGGGATCAGAGCTCTGGCCGGTAAGAACTGGCTTGTAGTACAGAAAATTCGACACAGCGTCCGCTTCATCAATGCCGTTGAGCATTTGACCAGCCTCAGATAAGTCAAGGGCTGCAGATTGTTAATTCAACAATTCAGGGTCATGGCTTACCACTTACCACTTGTGGCCAATTACTTTTTCCAAGTGGGATTGCATTTATTGAATGGTTGATGGGACAAAGGAAAAGCATCTCCTGGGGTGCAATAAAGTAGCTATGGTTGCGACACTCTTGACTGCAAACATCAAATCCTCAAAGCGCACTGTGCAGTAGCAAACCTCCAGGACATGGCGTGGATCGGGACACCAACAATGGCAAAGGAGACTGGGTTGGCGGGTCTGTCCATGTGGGTAACCTACTTATGAAATGAATCATACATAATTCCCAACATTTTCAACCAGAACATCAATTAATTAGAACATCAGAAAGGTTTTAACGTTTTCAGCTACCAAGCCTGTTGGAGCTTGCCATTCTTAAGGATTAGGAATCCTACAGCTGAGCGCGACCAGTACACCATGATCTTGAACTGCCCTTCAAACTGTTGGTTCAAGTGCTCAACTACGGATTTAATCTCACCCGTGGTCTCATCGTGCTTGATGCGCTTTCGGCGGCATCCATCCTGGAGACATTTGGTAATAGACTTGTAGATCAGTTTATACTTAAGGATATGTAGCCATTATGTTGCTCATATGTGATATGTCATAACAAACATGCATGCTTAAGATGAAAGGCGAGTGGGCTGTCCTCTCCAGCTTTGGGGGCTGGCTCCGCACATGTGGACGACTGCTTTGCTTTTTTTGCCTTTGCTCCTTTGCCTGCATGTCCTGCCTGGTCCATTGCCTCCTCTTCACCCTGTGCCTTCTTTACATTCTTCGTTTTCTTCGTTTTGCATCCCTTGACCTTGCATCCCTTCTTGACTTTCTTCGTTTTGCCTGCCTCCTTGACATTGCGTTCATCCTTGCCCTTACCTTTGCTCATAGTGGTTGGGATTGCCGTTGTCTCACTGCTTGGATTCCTTGTCTTTGCTGCTGATGGTGTGGCCTTATCCTTCTGGGTGATCTTACCATCTTCTGGTTCATTGCTTACCATGCGCACCTGTGACTTCATCCTGCGAAGTCTCTTACCTATGGTTTTTGGACCGTTGCTGGATTGCTCCTTGTTTGCTTCAGGTTCTGCCTTTGCTGCCTTTCCTGCCTTAGCTGCCTTTCGTGCCTTTGCTGGCTTTTCTGCCTTGGCTGCCTTTCCTGCCTTTCCCTTAGGCTTCCTTCCTTTCCTCGTAGAGTTTTCCTCTTTCTTTTCATCCTTCAACCGCTGTTGCTTCAAGCGATCCACAACCTGAGCGCACAGAGCAGCTGAGAACCCACATATTGAACTTTTCCCCTGAAAAAAAAACATCTAAAACAGAAACACTTGAAGTTCGGTTGAAGTGGTAGAGACATCAACCTATATCCGGTTCAAGGAACAGGAATGCGCTCACCTTCATCACCATTGCCAGTAGTAGGATCATTGATTTTGGGGCCTTCATCCTCACCCTGAGTGGTTTCGGGGGGGCACCAAGCTTCATCCACCCCAGCATCGGGCACAGCATCGGGCACAGCATCGGGAGCGTAGTACTGAGTTTCATCCGGCACCATCGGGAGAGTCTCATCAAAGTCCATTGCTGGCACAGAAGTGCTGGCTTCCAACCTGGGAAAGAGATGGGTTCACAGGTTTGATATTAATTTTTAAAGGTTCCAGGGGAATACATCTATCCTAAGGTTCCAGGGCAATACATCTATACCTCTTAAGATTGCTGTTGATCAACTTGGATGGCCATATGAACAATGTTTTCATAAAGACGGAAACTGGTCGATGGTACTGACAAGAAACTTCAAATCTGACTGCAACTTTTCCATCCGGGATCTAATTTCAGCAACCCTTGATGAAGTCGAATCCACTGGTGACGCTATCTCTGGAACTGGATCACTCGGAGAAACCATGGGAGTACCAGTACTGTTGGAATTCTGACCTTTGAGTTCAGCAATCCTGGCCTTGGCCTCCATGATTTTTTTGTGCAATCCAAACACACATTCCTGCTCATCAACAGGAAGGGCTTCTGGAACCCACATATCATTCTCAAGCAAACCCGAGTTCCCACCCACAGATTCAGCCAGAGCTGGCACAACCGGGGTTGTAGTAGGTGACGGAATTGGCACCTGACGAACCCGATCACGTAGATCACACTCCTTAGATTCGCCCTTCTCATCCTCGCTGTCGTCAGGAGCTGACTTGTCCGCGGGGAGGTCTAAATAGAGTTCCTGAGAGGCGGAGTTGCGCGGCCAAGGCCGGTGGGAATTGATAGCAAACACTCCAACATATTGCAACAACTGTATACATGCATGTAATGTAGGGTTCCAAATATATTGAAATGATTCCCATAAAATCTATATATCGACCTCAGCCTGCAGTCAAATTCATTGGTTTCACCGGTTTCACCTTTACCATTTGAAAGTGTGCTGGCCCGATGAACCATGGACAATGTGCCGGGTGCAAAAAAGGCTCCAACTCGCCAAAGTGGGTCAAGAGCTCTCTGAAGTCTGCGTCCTCCAGGGGTAGCTATGGGGCATATATGATCCAAGGGATCTGAACCATATTGTGGATGGAAGAAATCTTGCACCGGATGATAGATGGTTTATCCAATATAGTCCCATTGCAGTTATAGTTATAAGTGTTACCACTATACATGGGCACGAAGCGGTGCAGGTGCAGGATTTCTTCCATCCATCATATGCAAATTGGAATGGAAGAAAATACATACTGTGGTTCCGGGAAAGACCTGGAAATTATGATCTGATTTGAACTGCATGATTGATAATCACATAAAAAAATGGAAACATGCATGAAGAAAGGAACCCTTGTCCCGTGGCATGTGAGGACGAATGTACTTGGCTCGCACATATGACACCAGCTTCTTAATGCTAATCACCGACAAATGAACCGGCACTTCCAACTCTTCAGGGATTGGAGGAAGGTTGTGGGCATCAAATCCCTGCTTGGTAGACAGCAGCTGGAGAATCCAAACTTGGTCTTGAATCGTCCCCATATCAGGTGTCTTGATCAGGTGGTGGTATCGCATATTCTCCATGATTGGGATCAAGACTTCTCTGTTCCACAAGGCATGACGTACATCTTTGGATGCAAGGGGCTGGGTATTGTTGGTTACAACAATGGCACCAATGCCGCCCTCTTTCACCCTCTCTTGGATGGAAGGCTCCATCCACCAATGCTTAGCAACACCATAAAGGTTCGCCATAGCAAGGCAGCAAAACGTTTTTTTTTTTTGAGCCGGTTTGCTCTGAAGGGAACGCCCAAAAGCTTCCAGCAAAAGCCAACTGTACTTGCAAGATAGAATTCATGGCAAGAAATCAAATCAAACTTATTTCGTTTTTCGATGCCCCCCCCCACGTAATCAGAGCGGGCCTCAACGTGCTCAGCAGCGATGCAATCATCCCAATCAGGACGCATGGTTTCTATGCACATATTTCAAGAGACCCTGTTGGGAATCTATAATATATAGTCTATGCCACATAATATATTCTATGGCACCCATCATATATTTCTTCCATTCTCGATTTGGGGTGCATGGTCACATGCATCTTCCCCTTTTTTATTTCACATCATTCACATCCATACTGTGAGCCTTGGATGCAAGGATCGGGCGCACCTCCAATAGCAATATCGTGAATTGACCAAATTATCTGGTCATTACGGGTAAAATTGTTCATTGATCATTAAAAGGTGTATTCGACCAGATTTTCCCATAATGAACAAAAAATTTTGTTCAAACGGCTTTCCAGGTATATATACATATTTATGATATATATATATATACACATAATCTATATATATAGTATACATATAAATGGATACACATGGATTGTAACTAGGATTGTTAACCAGCTATAGTAAGTGCATGTCAGTGCCGTGATGATCCGCGTAGTTTTTTTTTCCGGACGAGGGGCGCAGCTGTTGACGAAACTCAGGTAGCGACCACTGAGATTTTTGGCAAAGTCTCCATGAATTTCATCCAGGACAGAATTTAGCCTCCAGTAAATTAATTCATTAACCAACGATTAACCCACCATTATTGACGTGACCATTAGAAATAAATCACGTTTACCCTCTGGTAAATTAACATGTTGACCCTGGCTTTTTTGTTCGGGGTTGGGAGATGAGTGAAACATAGTGAAACCACTGAAAAATGGGTGATTTTCAGGGTCGAACTCTTAATTTGTCAGAGGTTATGGTTTTTTTTAGCCACTCAAGAAATGACTACGGCTGTTGCGTAGAACATTTGTATCATATATCATACATAGATAGAACATGGTTGTAGAATGGTTGTGTAAATGGTTGTAAATGTGTATATCATGGTATATACCATATATCAATTCTACGGCTGTAAATGGTTGTAGAATGCCTATCATATATCATACATATACAAATAAGAGACCTGCGGGGTATACCGGGTATACCCAGTCAGCCGATAACAAAAAACTTAAAACATGCAAAGATCATCCGTGAAGAAATTGTATGAAATTGTACTCGTACGATTGATGTGTGTATGATCCAAACGACTTAGCATATTTCCACCTGGACAGCTTCCAACCATTGCAATGCCAGCTGTCGAAGAAGGTGTCCATATCACTGCCAGCCTTGTTCACAACAGCAACGGTTGATTGAGTGGTAAGTGGGTCATAAGTGGGTCATGTTGGTATGGGTCAAATGCCTGTACTCTGATTTTTCACCAGACGCTAGATCTTGGCAACTGGATGTTCATCGCCCGAAAGATAGTATCCAAGTCATTGACCCCTCCTGCGACATCTCTTGGGAAATCATGGTCAGTGGCCACTGGCCTGAAAGACCTCTTCAGGACTTGTGCGCCGGCGCTCAACTTCGAAGTCTCTCGCTTTTCAAATCGGTTGTTGGCTCGACATGGCATGACTGGATGATACTGGATGACTTTGTTTGGGGGGAAGCCACTGGGAAAATGACATGATGACATGATCTTGTGATATCTTGTGATATTTACACTTTTGGGCTACCCCTCTGAGCTGACCCGCACTTGTTGGCTTGTGTTGTGCATCCGTTCTGTTGTCCTTTCAGGCCAAACAACAAATATATATATATAATTATCTACACATGTATGATATTGATGATATTGGTTTATTCTGCCTCACAGTCACAAGAAGGAAAATCCCACCTGATATGGGTTAGGGGATTTTTTATATAACGTCGCACATGTGTTGTGAACTTGATGCTTTAGACAGTGGATGATGGTACACAGAACTAGACTCATATAATCTACTATTCTCGTTCAGAGTGTTAGTAATTACGACGTCGTTGAACTCCACACATGTTAGACTGGTTGTCCCTTATAATTTGCATGGGTCAAACTATGTTGAGCTGACCAGTGCGTTGGGGGGACTTCCAACTCGCAAAACAATACACCGGGTTCAATGATGAATTCTGGCTTGGCAGAAAATTATTATCTACTAATCTTCAGCGTGCGATAGTAAATCCCTTATTTTCAGATTGGTGGTTTCCCTTGAACTGCGTATTCTTCAATGGATTGTCCCATGTTTGATCATTTTCTAAAAACAAGATTCTCTATTTGATATATAAGATTTTTAGTTAAAATAAGATGAACTAAGAATTTCTAGTCCCATATCTATCCAGTTTTCTCTATTAGTATGTTCCTTTTCTTTGTTCCAAAAATCTCTAGCAACGCCTGGTGATGCCTCGTGCGAAGCCCACGGAGGTTATCTTCCGGGACAGACCTTGTTCATCCAGGCGAAGCAGGCCTGGACAGGGAAATCTAAAAATGGTGGTGTTTATACGTCTTTAAAGTTTTAAAAAATATATTGATATGTATATATATATATATATTGTATGTTTTTGTGTTTTTTGTTGGTTTTGTTTACAAATATATATATATATATATATGCTTATTGTGTGAAATCGATGCTTTCGATATATTTCTTTGTTAAACTGTGAATGATGTTAATGATGTTTGGAAGATCCACTGAGTGTCGGCTTCGGTGGGATACCAGGGTTTTGAGAAACAGCCAAAAGGCTCGGCTAAAGTACAGGCTTAGTCCCGAACTTTTGAAGCAGTGAGATCTAACTGATCAAACGAGATCTGACTGATCTAACCCCATTTTTTCCCAAACTTTGGACGTTGACGTTTCCCAGGACAAGGGACAAATGTTCCTGGTCCGCGGTGGTGCTCTTTTTGTGGTTCGGGGCACCCAGGGTATCCCCAGGGTATCCCACATTCTTGGGCGCGGTGGACCGATGTGGACCGTGGCCGCCATGATTCATGGAGATGCTGATGAGCCAATGGACGAAAAGGGTATATATATATATATGATAGTATATATTAGTTACTATGGAAAATCAGTGGGAAAGATATGGTTTTATGGAAACATATGTGGAAAATCACTACCTGGTTGGTGGTTTCAAACATGAATTTTATTTTCCATCATATATGGGATGTCATCCTTCCCATTGACGAACTCATATTTTTCAGAGGGGTTGAAACCCCCAACCAGGCATAATTAGTTACTATAGAAAGCCCAAGTTATGGCCAATGGACTTGATGTTTTGATGGGGTACATTGGAAAAAAAACATGGCACCAACTTGATGTCATTTGATGTCTTTGTGGCAACTTTGAGCTCATACTGCTGGTATGTGTGCAATTATATAAATTATATATATATATAAATTATATATATATTATAATTGTATATATATATATGTATGAGGGAGCAACTACAATGTGAGGCCCCCAGTCTTACACTTCCCATTAGCTGTAGATAATTAGATATATCTACTACCATAAACTTAAGCTATTTACAAACCTTGTCGGCATATTTGAAGTCGAAAGCTAGCAACAGTTGGGTTTATTTTGCTTTTTTTCCGCAGGTTGTGGATCTCAGAGTTTGATCGGTCAACTATATGTCCGAAAACAGGGTTTACCACCAGCAATTTTAGAAGGAACACTTATGATAATCCATTGAAATCTGGGGGTAGCCTACTGCAAACAAACCCATATGAAATTTCCATATAGGCTATACAAGACGACCTCAACTTCTCGCGTGAAGCATTTCAACCTTTGCCTTTGAGGAAAAAGATGGTCGTCGCATGCATGAAACAAGTCCAAGACTCAGAGCCCGATCATTTGCAGAGGATGATCATTCCAATCATCCAATTGTCAAGGTCAACCCTTGGCATGGCCAATTAATTACTAGGAAGTGCAGAGTAGTTCCACTTATACTGTAAGTGGATATAGAACCATAGTTGTTATATCCCCACCTCTGGGGGTTTATATAGATTCCCTTGGTCCCATGGTTGGACTCATGAAAGTAACCTCAACTGCACCACAAAGTATGGAGAGCTGTGGCCCCAGGGCCCCGAATTCATAGAAAACATGGACCTTTTTGGCTAGTTCTGAAACAGGATCAACATTATGAGACATGTCACGTGTGATCATATATTAGAATATATTAGATAGAATTGAGAATTTTGAAGTTTGTCAATCAATACGTTTGGGACACTCTAATTGAATGCAA
This sequence comes from Cladocopium goreaui, assembly GCA_947184155.2. Taxonomy (NCBI): domain Eukaryota; class Dinophyceae; order Suessiales; family Symbiodiniaceae; genus Cladocopium; species Cladocopium goreaui. Next base: position 16,032 of record CAMXCT020003476.1, read on the forward strand.
AAACTTGACGTTGGGAAAACAATTCTCCAAACCATGAGATTTTGGGAACTGGGTGAACTAAGCATGGGTAGCATGATATCAATTCTTTGGGATGATATTGATGATATCAATACCCATGACGGATCCATGGTGCTGCTACATATGTTAACATGGATCCCATCAATATATCCCAGTCATGTTAGCATATGTAGCAGCACCATGGATCCTCTGGGATATGATTCACAAGAACTGAGTTTTGAATCCCGGTCTTCTCTGGGCATTGGACGCATTGGACGGAATTGATCCCACCGGAACACCACGAGCAGTTTCAAAGATACCTGGTTGGTTAATGGTATGTTTATCAATTGGTATATTAAAATTATACCATTGGTATATTAAACATAGAAAATTATATGTTCTATCAGGATGGAAAACCGCCGTTTATCCTGTAGTGATTGTCAGAAGCAAGGTTGGACTAATGAGCGGTGCCTTGCAACAAGAATTTGGAATGGAAAACCCTCTGGAGTTCTTTACATAGTACCCTAGATGAAATTATGATGAAATTTTCAGATAGATATGGAAAACCAAATGTTTTGTAGGACATTGATTGACAAATGCTGGATTTTCCACATCGATGTTAGTGAATCTTAGAGGTTCATAGATGGTGACCACTGGAGACCTCCAGGTGTCGCATGTGAATACCATGGTGAATTGTGTTCATGTTGTCTTCATACCCTCTGGTGAACTAACATAGCAATGGAACATGGCCATTTATAGTGGATTTTCCCATTAAAAATGGTGATTTTCCATTGCTATGTTAGTTCACCAGAGGGTAGATGTCCAGTTATTCCCATTGGTTGGTTGATGAAAATAGAGGGCTTTGAAGGTTTACCCAAAGTTTACCCCTTTAAAAAAAACAGGCAGGTTGGACATTAAAACTGTTGTCTTGGTCATCCTTCACGGTTCTTTACGACGATTTCACCATCAATATCCTACTGGGTACAGTAGTGAAGGGAATCATTGACTCAACTATAGTTGCCACCAAAATCTTGCTGAGTATGGAGAAATCCTCAAAAAAATACCCTCTGGTAATTTAACATAGCTATTGAAAATTGCCATTTATATATAGTGGATTTTCCCATTAAAAATGGTGATTTTCCATAGCTATGTTAAATTACCAGAGGGTAATCACCAGAAAATACCTGATAGCGAAGTTGATGGAACTTTCGTACATTCGGCGACCGCCTTCAGATACCTGCATTGGTGATTTGGTGATTCTCGGTGCGGAACATCAGCGGCCCTGCACTGTCGGGGTCACCCAGGGGCGGCACGATCCTAGTGACCGGAACCACAGATTGACATGTGAAACACTCAGACCCATATCAATCATATCAGCAGTATATTCAAAAGCCTAAAAGTGTCTGTGGTCCTATATAGCTGGTTGCCCTCAAACTAACAGTTTTTGGAACATTTGGATTTTTTTTTCCATATATTGTGGGAATACTCATCCCAACTGACTTTCATATTTTTCAGAGGGGTAGGTATACCACCAACCAGCATTTAGTTCGTTGATTTACCTCTGAAGAATGGCGGTTTTCCAGTTCCCAACCTGCAAACGTTGAGGGTTTCCTCATGATTTCCCACTGGATTTCCTAGATTCTGTGGATCCAGCGGCAGGTGAGAGCTCAGACCTTTGTCTTCACCCTGGAGATCCCCAAGGCGGTCTTCGTTCAGGTGGGATGTGGTGGGATCCGATTTCTTGGGTCGGTTCCGGGAAAGAACGGCTGTTTAGCACTGATTCCACAATGGGAAATCGTGGGAAATCATGGGAAAATATAGCTAGTTGATGGGATATCATAGGAATACAAACGGAATATATTGATATACCCTCTGGCAACTAACAGTTGACTGGAACATCATCAAATCACCCACTTTTCAAAGGTCGACCATCATTGAACGAAACCGGCCATGGCGTGGCCAGGTACCTGAGGATGTCTCCCAAAGTCCCCTGGTGCTTTCCCATGGTTGGGTTCCATTTGATGGGTATAGCAATTTTTAGACAGACCCAGACTATCACATTTGATCATACTCTATGTGATTCTATATCCGATGATATATTATTATATATTCTTATATATTCTTATATAGTATATTGTAAAGAGAATCCAACATTTCCCTAGTTAAACCAACATGTTGCCTAGTTAAATCACTCTCTTCAGACATTTAGGATATCCCATCATATGGCCACTATATAATGGAACATCTGGTTAATTATGTGTATATATATATATACAATATACATCATAATCACATGGTAAATCTACATAATTATATAAACCATATGTCTATTTAGGATAACCACATCCCCATTGCTATCCCATCAACCACATGTTCCCGGGTTAACTCCCAAGAAATCCCATGAAGTTTTCCAGCACCAGGCCATCGACAAGCACCCGGATTCAAGGTGGCATGGCAGTCGGAGATGGTGTTCGATGGAGATTTTGTGGGATTTAGTATGGTTTAGTGGGATTTACCCTCTGGTAAACTAACATAGCTATGGAAAATCACAATTTTTAATGGGAAAATCCACTATAAATGGGCATTTTCAATAGCTATGTTAAATTACCAGAGGGTAGTATGGGATTTTGATGGGATATATCACAAACTTATACAAGCCTAGTAACATGATATGGGGAAACTTGGATTGGTAGTTTTGGCATTTACCGTTAACCAGGGTAATTTACCAATCAATGAGGATATTAGCCTGCCATAAAAGGTGATTCTTTAACAAAAATTGATGATTTATATGATTTAACCAATGCATAATGGTATTTGGGGTGGCAGAAAATGGTGTATACGGCACAAACTGCAATTTTAACAGGATGATGATTAACCATCGGATTTCGGGTTGCCCTATTTTTAGACACACCTGCATGAAATGTACTGGCTTAAACGGCAAATCATCAAAACATACATGTGACATCATATGACTGAGAACGATGTTCTATGCGCCATTAGATAATGGGTCTGGCACGAATTACTTAGGCAACCACTGATGTTTGGTTGCTGCAGGGAAGCATCAAATTGTTGGGCGAGTTGCTTCACCTACATCCCGTTGGATTGCAGAGGATAGAGACTACCCCGCAGTAACATTGCTATGGCCCATGTATAGAGGATGTACTTGTAAAAGTGGTGACGTTCAATACTTATGTTGGTTTACCAGAGGGTATATGTGATGATGGGAGAGTCCATGAAACAAAGGTGACACCTGAAAACTCTCAGTCTTTGAGACAAACATAGTATTGCTTTTGTCCCAAAAAATGGGAGAGTCCCAACATTTCATGGTTTATCATCATTTCTCCCTTGAAAAATGCACTAGGCTAGGATATACCCTCTGGTAAACTAACATAACTACGGAAAATCACCATTTTTAATGGGAAAAACTCACTATAAATGGCCATTTTCAATAGCTATCTTGACATAACCAGAGGGTATAACCTCCATTTTCCTATGGTTTTCCTGTTTTAATTGGGATCTGCTGGATATCCTCCGGTGATTTTTCACATAGCGAACGGAAGGAAGCCATGGCCCAAAGGGCCCATTGAGTTCCATGAATTCCCTATGATTTTCCGGGTGATTTCGCATTAATAGTTGGATCTACCTATGAAATAAAGCCATGTTAAATGGTCAATCATATGTGTTTTACCTATATTAGTGATGTTTTTTTTACCTATTCAATATATTAAATAACCATAAATCACCATGTTTTATGAGGTTTTGTTCATGGCCATGTTACATGACCAAAGGGCGAACCACGGCTAGGCGCGCACTGGAAAACTACGCCCTGCAGACCATCACTGGGAGGAACAACGACCAGGTGCACGGTGCACCACGGAGCAAGTGGCGGTGGAGCAGTCGGACCTGGTTGGTGATTTACCCGGCCTGGTTGTGTCAAGATAGCTATTGAAAATGACCATAGAAATAGTGGTTTTTCCCATGAAATATGGTGATTTTCCATAGTTTTTTGTATGTTTACCAGAGATTTAAGATGTTTTAATGGGATAAACCAACGCCACTGTATGGTGGCTATTTTTTGGGATGGATTGTAGTCACACTCTGGAGATTATTTGGTGCCTTTCGCCCTAAATGGCACCCTGGCACCCTGGTAAAGCACCATTGCTGACCCAGCAACCTATCCCTGAAAAACCTCCAGAAATTGTCAGGTAAATCCTCAGTGTTATTGGTCATATCATGTCATATCATTATGATTATTCATATCCCAAGATTGTTGCTTCCCAGAGTTGGATGTCAGAAAATTCGTGAAGAGGAAGCCTATAGGAAGTCCCTTGCTTCTTCGTAGGAACACCCAGGGTTCCGTAAAAAAAAAAAACACCCATGCTACACCACCATGATGGCCACGTTGCCAAGATTTGCCTAGGGCGGCGGTGTGCAGTGGCCGATGCAGCAAGCAGCACCACAACGCCCAAATCTTAGGACCAAATCATCCAGTCGTCATGGATGACCAAGTGAGTATTGAAACCCTGACTGGACAGACAGGGGTCCCCCTGTTTTTTTTATGGTTAAACCTTCATTGAAGATATCATATCATATGGCTATAGACAATTGACTTGATGAGCGGTTGTATATTGAGAATGTAATGATGTTGAAAAGGGGTATTGATTTAATATTAACTTTTGTTTCGGATTTTTTTTACGGGTGTGCCGTATGCCTCCAAAAACAGGGGATAAACCTACCATATCCTACCATTTGGGGATTGCTTGTTTGATTCTTTACCAGTAGTACCGCACAAGGCGGTGGCGGAAGTTTCAAAAATAGGAAACCTATAGGAGAGGTTGGTGGTTGTGAATCAGGGATGGCAGAGCGAAGCCACTGATGGACCGAAAGGTGCTTGATGTCTCCTCTCTTTCTCTCTCTTTCTCTGCCTATCTACCTACCTACCTATCTATTTTCTATGTATCTATCCAGCTATCGATCTATCTATCTATCTCTCTTTCTCTCTCTTTCATCTGTCTATCTGTCTATCTGTCTATCTGTCTACCTGTCTATCTATGGTGCAGTGTCATCCAGTCTAATGCAGTGTAGTGTACTGTAGTGTAGTGTAGTGGAGTGTAGTGGAATGTAATGTAGTGCAGTGTAATGTAGTGTAGTGTAATGTTGTTGTTGTTGTTGTTGTTGCTGTTGCTGTTGCTGTTGCTGTTGCTGTTGTCGTCGTAGTTAGGGTAGTTAAGTTAGTGAAGTTACTTAAGTTAGTCAAGTTAGTTAAGTTAATCAGTGTCTACTTTTTCGACATCTTCACGTCAAAAAAGGCTCAAAACCCTCATTTTTTTTACACTTTTGACTTCGAAATGTGCTTCGCGCCACAACGGCGTGCACTTTTTCGACACTTTTTCGACATCTGAACCTCCAAAAGTGGTCCGAGACATGGTGTGTTTTGTCCATTTTGACTTGGAAATGTGCTTCGCGCCACAATGGCGTGCACTTTTTCGACATCTCAACTTCCAAAAGTGGTCCGAGAATGGTGTGTTTTGTACATTTTGACTTGGAAATGTGCTTCGCGCCACAACGGCGTGCACTTTTTCGACATCGCAACCTCCAAAAGTGGTCCGAAGCTGAGGTGTTTTGTACATTTTGACTTGGAAATGTGCTTCGCGCCACAACGGCGTGCACTTTTTCGACATCTCAACTTCCAAAAGTGGTCCGGAGCTGAGGTGTTTTGTACATTTTGACTTGGAAATGTGCTTCGCGCCACAACGGCGTGCAATTTTTCATCTCTCATCTGGCCAGCTGGCTCCGCACCCGCTGCTTTAGCGAGCCTACTTTTCGACCCTCTGGAGCCACAAATCATTGGAAAAACACAGTGTTTCGCGACTTTCCTACCTTTTCGCGCATCTGCATCTTCTTTCTTCTTACTCTTTCTCTTCTGATCTTCTCTCTTCTAATCTTCCTCTTCTCTCTGCCTCTGCCCTGCTCTGCTTTTCATCTGTCCATATTGTCGGAAGTTTGACTTCTAAACTTCCTTCGACCATCCATATTTTGTAATATGCGGGTTGGTTTGTGATTAGGTTTACCACATATTGGTACCGTACCCAAAGGATCGACTATCTTTGTAATTAGTCTGTCATTATCCTAATGATCATTCGTACTAAAAAATTGTCTGATGATTTTGTCCACTCACAGCTTGTTCCTGTATCTAATCATCCATTTTCTGAATATCTTGAGCCATGCACCATGCATGCAGCACTGGAATGGAAAGACTGGAGATCGACCTCATGGCAGATCGAGATCAGCAGTGGTTCATGACGGGACGTCTCCTTTTGTTTTAACTTGTTTTTGTTTGCTGATTTTTGATGATTTTTGATGTTTTAACTTTTTTTTGCTGATTTTTGATGAAAGTTCAGATCCTGCCATATGAAGGTTCATCTGAATGTTCCTTTTTAACTAATGAATGTTCATTCCCCACCTGCCAGGTGAGGGTTGTTAGATTTTATGTCAGTTGCCTCCTCCTCCTCCTCCTTCTCCTCCTTCTCCTCCTCCTCCTTCTCCTCCTCCTCCGCCTCCTCCTGCCTCGTCCTCCTCTCCTCCTCCTCCTCGTCCTCCTCGTCGTCCTCGTCGTCCTCGTCGTCCTTGCTCAACTGCGACCCGCGATCCACAGTGTTCTCTGCCGGACCTCAACCACGACCATCCACGCCCAGTGTTCCCTGCCGGACCTCAACCACGACCATCCACGCCCAATGTTCCCTGCCGGACCTCAACCACGACCATCCTCGCCCAGTGTTCCCTGCCGGACCTCAACCACGACCATCCACGCCCAGTGTTCCCTGCCGGACCTCAACCGCGAGTATCCACGCCAAGTGTTCCCTGCCGGACCTCATGTAGGAAGATATGGGACAAAGAATGTGCAGAAGAAAGTTAGAAAGAATGTCAGAAAGAATGTCAGAAGATATGCCAGAAGATATGCCAGAAGATATGCCAGATAGAATGCCAGATAATATGCCAGAAGATATGCCAGATAGAATGCCAGATAGAATGCCAGAAGATTTGCCAGATAGAATGCCAGAAAATATGCCAGAAGATATGCCAGATAGATATGTCAGAAGATATGCCAGATAGATATGCCAGAAGATATGCCAGAAGATATGTCAGAATATATGCCAGAAGATATGTCAGATAGAATGCCAGAAGATATGTCAGAATATATGCCAGAAGATATGCCAGATAGAATGCCAGATAATGCCAGAAGATATGTCAGATAGAGTGCCAGAAGATATGCCAGATAGAATGCCAGAAGATTTGCCAGATAGAATGCCAGAAGATATGCCAGAAGATATGCCAGATCATATGCCAGAAGATATGCCAGATAGAATGTCAAATAGAATGTCAGAAGATATGTCAGATAGAATGCCAGAAGATTTGCCAGTAAGAAAATGTATAAATGTCATGGTGGGGATCACACGAAGTAAAGTAATTTTTAACTTGGAACTCTGAATTTTGCCGATTTTTGATGAATTTAATTGTCTAGATGTCATCACCAGACGAGCCTCGCCCTATGCCACCATCCGTAAAGTCAAGATCCTGTAATATCCGGATTGAAAGATACCCTCTGAGTCAACACCTCAATCCGGGATGGGACAAAAATCAGCACCAATGGACATCATTGCTTCTTTTGTTGGATGCTCCATGTACGGAATATTTACCTACATTTACCCCAAAAATGGCCCAGTTTTGTAGGTATATACATGGAGCCCATGGGTTTTATGGGATTTGAAGCACCATTTCTGTCGGGCAACACTCTTGCACAACCAACGAATGACTTGGTCCAACGAATGTGGACGGACTCACAGAGCGTTGGCCGGTAAGCAGGACACTACAATGAAATGGGTCATGGAAATCAACAATTAATCAATATTAATCAACATTAATGATGTTTAACCAATGATGTTTAATCAACATTCATCAACCAGAACAAGGCTTCTAGACATTTATTTGATTTGATGTCTTGGCAAGCCATGAGGTCTCAGCTATCTGTTGAACCTCTATGCTGGGGTGAAAGTCCTGAGCTCAGGGCTTTCCATGGACGGATCAGGATGGGGACTAAGATGGAACTGAACAACTGGGCTTGGAAGACTTTCCGATTGGAACAAATTCTTGCTATTTGGTTACTGGTTGAATTGATATATATATATATATATATATATGATATATATATATATATATCATATATATATATATCATATATATATATATATAGCATATATATATATATATCATATATATATATATATCATATATATATATACTTCTATTTATGAGCATTCAGGGGGTACAGCCACTTTGTGACCATGACCAGCACCCCAAGCGCCCGATGATTTCGATGATCCCAAAAGAGGAGTTTCACAGAGATGGCCCGAAATAAATGGATCTTAACAACCATAGGAAACCATATAAAACCCTAGGAAAAATGGATAAAAAATACAGTTATGGCCCTTTATATACCAGTTATAAGTACTAAATTACTAAGAAAAGCCCATGTATAGAATGTATAATCCCATAGAAATAACATTGACATAACTAAGAAATGGCCATAACTGTACCACAAAAATTCACATGGGGAGCTCTCAAGAGTTCATTTACAAACCACATTTGGACAAAATTGGCAGTTTCTCATGTTAGACTTTGCACCGAACAGAAGCTAACGATGGGAGCATTGATGGTCACATGTTCCGTGCTAGTGGGTGGATTGGAAATGCTGTGAAACATTGTGAACCAGCATCAAGATGCCTATATCTTAAACATGGGGTACAAATGGACTGAATAAGTTGACAGTTTTCAAGATCTGGTGGATCAATCATTTGGAGCCAGTTGAACCATATCCCAGTTGAATCAATTCAATGGGAATTTCAGGATCCTAAAATGGAGGTACCTACCATATATAAGGCCTATATAAGGCCTATGTAAGCGAATATCACCACAAAATATAGCCTTATATGGTACAGTACCTCCATTTTAGGATCCTGGAATTCCCAGTTGTTAATTGCTTTTGCAGGTGCCCCCAAGATCTGTCCTTTTTATCAAGCCTTCGGCGTGAAAAACGCCTTCTGAGTTGTATGATCCAGCAGAATCAGACTGGAAGAGGCGCCAAACTCAGCATAGGTGGATGGTGGGGGGTAGGCATGGCATGGTCTTTGGATTCTTGGATATAAAACATACCACCTACAGCCTTGGTGGTTTTGTTCACTTTGCAAGCCAGCAAACCAAATCAGGCAATCATAAATATGTTCTTTAAGATATATCATTATATGCTACAATTTGATACACATGGACAATGTTCGATTGTGCCCCATGTTCATTCATGGGAAAATCCGAATTGTATTTGCACTGCTGGAAGTTTTGCTTGTCTTTGTCTTTGACTGTTTTTTTTTTGGAAGCACCCAAAGGGCCAAAAGGACCACTTCTGGACAATAGGAAGTTGGAGACGGGTTTGAAACTAATCTAATAGTTCTACGATGTTTGAAGTTTTGAGACGACGAAACCCTGTGTTTTAAGTACTGGTGCGCTTCATCCCATTGATTCAATAAAATTCAGATGTACCCGGGCAAATCATGGTGACCTCACTGTTTTTCCTCACTGGAATCATGGTTACTATAGGAAACCATCCCAAAATCAGCTTATGTCAGTTCAGGTTAGTGAATTTGTGTATTACATTTGTTCAGATTAAATCCTATAAGATCCCATTAAAATCCCATTAAATCATCATTATTTCATCCCACTAAAATCTCTACAATTCCAGGATCAGAGTTCAGGGTCACAGACTCCCACCTTCGGTGATCCACTTCTTTGCCGCAGGTTAGCCGTTGAGTCTGCGGTCTTGGTGGTACAAGGCGCGAAAACTTCTGGGCGATCCCGTGAAGGTTGGGCCATATACTCTCTGGTAAAGGTTTACATAGCTATGGAAAATGGCCAATTATAGTTGATCTACCTATGTATATATATATATATACCGGTTGGCGGTTTGGAACATGATTTTTTTTTCCATTCAGTCGGGAAGAATAATCCCAACTGACGAACTCCATCATTTTTCAGAGGGGTAGGCTCAACCACCAACCAGTATATATATATAATTATATAATATACCATAGATTATTGATTTTCAGTAGAGGCAGGCAGTAAACTATGGTATATCATTTTCAGTAGATATATTATTATAGTTACTATAGCTAGAGGGCGATTTTTCATAGCCATGTTACACTATGTTAGTTTACCGGAGGGTATTGGTCCTGACCTCTTGAGTTGATGGAAGTCGGTGGTTAAACAAAGCCGGCCATTGACCTTTTCTGGTTAGTTCCCTGGTTCCAATCCCAAAATGCTCATTAATTGGTTAGTAAACGTATACAGTGCATAGTCAGTTGCCAATCTCAAAGTGATTAGAAATTTGTCTGGGGTCTGCTCTAAAATGCCAGGAATATTTATGAAAATCTGAAGGACATAAATACTTGGGCAGGGATGTATGTTAACATATATGCTAAGATGACTGAGGTATATTGATGGGATCCATGTTAGTTTATATATATATATCATACATGGATCCTATGGGATATATATATATATGTGAATATGACTGGTTGGTGGTTTGGAACATGAATTTTATGACTTTCCATATATTTGGGAATGTCATAGTCCCAACTGACTATTTTTTCAGATGGGTTCAAACCACCAACCAGATGAATATATGCATATAGTATACATGTGCCAGCCATAGTCAAACGATGGATTTTGTACCCGGGACCCGGGAGATTGTGATTTTTATGTCATACCCCTTTTTTAAACGGGAATTGTAATGGCCAACGGATTCCCAACTTCATGGTATGTTAATGGTGGGTTTTTTTGACCATGGCTGGCTTTTGCACTTGGAGTATCATCCCACTTAGGAACTGGATAATGCCCGTCAGTGAGTCCCCTAAGTGGCTTATCTCAGTCAGAACTGGATTATAATCTCACTTGCTAAGTAGTTCCCATTCGTGGGGTTATCCTCTAACCTCTACAACCGCTTCAACCGAAGTGCAGTTCCAATGAAGTAAGTGGATACATTTCACCATAGAAGGTACGGGGCCCCATATACGAAGAAACATAGGGGTTTCAATTCCCACGGTTACCTCAATGTTCGTTTCCCGTCTGGCCTGCACTGCCTGCACCCACAAATGTTCCAGGCACCGCCCACGTGGTCAACGATGAAGGAGAAGTGGTGGAGGTGCGACATGGTGCGAGGAGCGACTGGGGCAGATGCAGTGATGACACGCTACAGCTCGATGTATAGTAACCCCCAAATACAAAAATGATCAAAAATGATATATAATAACTATTGTAGTGGGATGTAGTGGGATTGTACTTTTCTATTTCTTGGGGGTCACTATCAAATATTCAGACATATGGGAAATGTTGATCTCAACGTGAAGGAAGGGATCTAATGCGACACACACAAACACACACAAACACACACACACATTGAGCAATTGGAATGTTGCCAAGTATCCAGTGTATCCAGATTCCTTTCTCAAGTCACATCCAGTCGACTGCGCCACATTCCATAGATACCCTCTGGTAAACTAACATAGCTATTGAAAATGGCCATTTATAGTGAGTTTTCCCATTAAAAATGACCATTTTCCATAGCTATGTTAAATAACCAGAGGGTATCCATAGTTTGGATTTGTTTGGATCATCCCTTTCCTTGCCATCCAATGAGGGAATGGTCGAAATCACATCCCCGATCCCTTTCTCGTCCACCGGATGGCCGGATGGCAATTGAAGACTTCATCAGTACATTCCAAACCTACTGCACGGACAAAGATAGATTGGAACCCTAAACTTGTTGATGTTCTGAGTGTGAACCTTGTTTTGTCATGTTTCAGCCATAAGCAGAGAAATAACATCTCCTGCCATATAGTTGTATATAGTATATAGTTGTATATAACAATGCATGTTTTGAAGGGTGGTAGTACCTACGATTAAGATTGATATACCATGTTTTGGGACATCAACAACTCGACACTGGAGAACACCAGGTGCTTGGCATTGGAGACACCTTCAACGAACAGATCCTGCTTGGAATCCCCGGTGGACACGTCGTCTCGGGTCTTAGGCCAGGTGGCTTCACCAGCGAGCGCTGTTGCTGTAGCCCCCAGTTATGACCATTTTTGAATTATTACCCTTTAGTGTTTCAATCATCCCATATCATCCATGGTCTTTTTTTAGATTATTTGGTTGTGAACAAGGGCCTCAATGAGGCTGGGTTTGTGCGATTTTTTTTGGTACCCCCAAAGTTGACCGTTCCGCATTGTTAACTTTTGTTAATCGCTATGATTTGAGTGTATCCCCCATGTTCATACAAACAGACACATCACAGTGTTGACCCCGTATCCCCATTAAATCATCCCAATGATATCACATATATTGGCAGTAAATTTCCATTGATGATCAAATCCCTATGAAATCCCAGTAAATCTCATTATATTGCGCATTAAATCCCATATGTCCGTGAAATCCCTTTTTAATCCAATGAATTCCCTATGATATCCAAAACTCATCTCGCTCGGTGCAGGTTCCACATGCGCGAAGGGCCCTGCGAGTTGCAATTCGTCTCCTTGAGCGTGTGGGAGAAGGTGCCCTTTTATCGGTGCTGGATCGATGAAACATCTGTGCCAGGGTCATAATGCCATTCACAGTGGTGTATCAGTGTGTTTTTGTTACCCTCTGGTTATTTAACAGTTTGCCATGGAAAATCACCATATGCTATAAATAGGTAAACCATCTATATAAATGGGTCATCTATACCATGGCTATGTTAAATAACCAGAGGGTAACGGTTTATCATGGTTAAACATGATTTATTTCTAATGGTCACGTCAATAATGGTTGGTTAATCGTTGGTTAATGAGTTGATTTACCATCCAATTTCAGAAGGGATTTTCCCATGGAAATTGACACCATCCCTATTGGGGTTCTCCCATTGATGGTTCAACTTCCAAATTTCACGATGGCTCTGGATCAAGTCCCATGGAAACTTCCAAATTTCCCCAATCAAGGGGACTAAACACGATCAATTCCAGCTATTTTGGGGTGGAGAGAAGGGGATTCCAGCTATTTTGATCCTGCAAGGTGGTTTCATCATGTTGGTGTATAACTGCCATTTGCATCCATTTGCGATTTTTTTAATGTATGATAAAGCCTAGCGGCTATATAAGTTATAAACCAACTTAGCTAACTCTGGGGCATCACCTTGCATGGTCAATAATGGTTGTTAGCTATTTGGAATATGGATATTTCGAGACGGTCATACCACCAAAAGAAGAAGGGGAAGCTCCCATGTAACTTGAAAAATAGATGATCTACTGGTGTTGGTTAAATCATGTCAGGAATGACAATTTCTCTTAGACTTTGGGATGATGGTTTGGGATGGTATATCATGATATATCATGATGTGCCCAGGTCTGTTGATCCAATTCGGGGTCAATGAATCACAGAATGGGTCATGCGTAGTTCCAATTCGAACTGGAACACTACAATGTGGCCCCCCCCCCCGCTCTATGTCGGTTTTGGTTTGTAACCCCATCTATATAACTATAACTATAGTATACTATAGTTACCATCTGGTTATTTAACATAGCCATGGAAAATCCCCATTTTTAATAGGTAAACCATCTGTAAATGGGCCATGGCTTCCATGGCTATGTTAGTCATAACCAGAGGGTATATGCCCTATAAACCCGGTAAATATCTATAAATATTGTAGTCATAAATGAACCAAACAATCGTTCCAGGTGGGCCACCTTGTACGTTTTAGATGTTTCATCCGAAACAGCCTTGGACCAATTTCATCGCTCTTTGGGCATGTTATCCCATCGGACCATTTTAAAAGCAGTATACCACACATAAAATAGGGTAGCACGATGATATTATATGACAATATACTGTATACATATTTCTGGCAACAAACTGAGTGTAGCCTTTGGTAATCTACCCTAGCTATGGAAATGAATGAACATGGCCTAGTTCGATGAGCTATCTATTAAAGATCGTGTTTTTTTTTCCACAGCTATGTTCACGATTACCAGAGGGTAAATCCTATTTTCCATGAAGTCACGAATTAGCCAAATCCCATACTTTAAATTTGGCATGATTTTAGCTTGTTGGTTATTTCTGAAAGTTACCCTCTGGTAAACTAACATAGCTATGGAAAATCACCATTTTTAATGGGAAAACTCACTTTAAATGGCCATTTTCAATAGCTTTTTGTATGTTTACCAGGCCGGGTATATTCATATCCCAAGGGGACAGCACCAGTGATCCCTCCATCCCAGGTGGTCTCCGATTTCCCCCAAGAGCAAGACATGATCTTCCGCAGCATTCGCCACACGTTGGTGACCTCCTCGGAGTGTGACGCTGTGACGAGGTTTTTTGAGGTCATTTTGGGTGCATCCACAATGTCAATGGGAGATCTTCAGGATCCTAAAATATTGTATTTAGTTATTACTATCAAACCCATATATAATAATGGATCAATGAATATAACATGAATTAGTAGTAGTTATATCCATAGTTATAATCATAATCAATGGGAGATCTTCAGGATCCAACAGATGGAGGTACGTCTTTACGTACCATATGTTTGGCCATATTTTCTGGGGATATTCCCTAAAAAATAGACCTTATATATGGTAGGTACCTCCAATGAATTGGTTCCTAAAATGGCCATTGAAAATGGTGGACTTAGTGAACTTCAGATAATCTGTTATCGGGGTTATGATAAATTTGATTGACATCAGATAACACATATTTAAAACCATTGACATCAGATAACATATCTGAATCAATTTTATCATAAGTCAATGTTATCTATATAATCTAAATTTAAGTCAATGGTTTAAAATTGATTTATTCGTCATGTTGATGGAAGATGATGGAACAGTTTGTATTCGCCAGGTTCATTTTCCATCGTCGCTCGGGAAATCGAGGCCAATAAGGCAGCGATAAAGAACCATGGCACTGCAATGTCTTCCGCAGAAATGGTGGGGTAGCCTGGATGTTCATGGTGGATGAATGGCTGGTTGGTGGTTTCAAACCATTATATATATATATCCATTTGTCTGGGTAAATTTAATCACGACCTCACTGTTCTCCCTCACTGGAATCATGGTGGATGAATGGTGGATGTTCATGGTGGATGAATGGTTTTGGCGACCGATGGACAGCTGTGCAAAAAAATCCCAGGTTTTGGCTTTTTCACGCCCTGGATGTCGCGAATCCGGGGTTTCGCATTTCCTCCCTCCACGCTGAAGGATTTCTTGGATCTTGAATAAAGAGCTGCGTTTGAATTGTTGACTGTAGGTTTAGATTCACAAAAAACAATCTATACACAATGGAAAACATATTTCATCCTTGAAAAGTCATGTTACCCTCTGGTAATTTAACATAGCTATGGAAAATCACCATTTATAGTGAGTTTTCCCATTAAAAATTGTGATTTTCAATAGCTATGTTAAATTACCAGAGGCTACTTCAATTATTGAAATCAGCACATCCACCAGCCGTCCTTGTCCCCACCTTGGTGAGGACAAGGACCTAAGGATGCTATGAGAGTCAAGCGGTGTCTACAGTAGATATTTCCACCACAAAGTTTAATATATATAATATAGAGTTACATTAATTCTATAGTTTATAGCTATATATAGATATATAGTAACCACAAAGTTTATAGATATATGGAGTTATATTAATGGTTACATGAATGGTTGCCTACGACCTTGTCCGTTCTTCTAGTTATCATTTGCATTATTTTGTTGTGTTCACGTTGAAAATACACCAAAGGGGTGGCACCTGGTTTTACTTCCCCTCAATGGTCCCAGGTATGGACTCCATATCACCAGCAAGTTGCGCTATAAATTCTGTTGGACAATGGACATGAAGCATTGCTGACCGGACTTCCCATAGTTGTTGATTGATTATTGTCATTTATCATACATGTCAAATCTGAAATGGATCCAAATAGCACATTTTCTGCATATTCAAATGTTCTGGCTTCCGGATATTCCAATCGACATCTCGCTTTTTCCAGTTTGCACAATGATATAGTGTTGTTGGTTGGTATCCCTACAATATTTTCTGGTGTGTTGGTTGATTATTCCCACTACCATGGATATACCCGATGTTCATATCTGGTTGGAATACAGAAATTCCAGTGAAAAATGCCTGAATAATCTCATTTATAATCTCATTTCTCAATTTGTTCATATCCGTGCGGAAGCCGGACGTACATTACAAATGGACGTAACCATGGTTATAGACCCCCCATAAGTTGGGATATAACCCCTGTAACTGTGGTCTGTTTAATCCAGCTACAACTGGAACTGCACTTCCAAGTATATGTTGAAATTAATGAACCCCAGCCAAAACTTGGAAGTTCGCATCCGATATTATCCAGTTATAACTGGAACTGGCCTAAAATTTCACATCCTGTTGAACCCCCAATGTCCGTCCATTCGCTTCCCAGGTTCGCATGTCGCCCTTGTTGCACTACTTATCCCAGGAGACCATTCAGGACGGATATGTTTGAGTGTCAAGCTTGGCTTAGCGAACAAAAGGGGCTTTAACTATTTACCAATATAGAACTATAACATAACTTAAACTGATAGAACCACTGGTTTATAATGCTGGTATAATGCTGTATATTTAAGTGTTAACCAATAACTGATATAATAAGTTATATTGCTAGGGTCTGGTATAACTTGGTACAACCACTGGTTTTCAGTTGGCTTTGCATAACCAGTGGATACCAGTGGTTAGGGATGGCACCAGTTTGAAGCTGGTGATATTTTCTCATGGGCCTTCTTTAACGGTTACAGGGGCTAAAAATTGGGCTAAAACTGGATGTGACCATCGAAACTAAGGGAACCAATTGGTGATGTGTAGTTTCAATTGGATGTTTAGGTCAGTCTACAACTCTTTCCTTTGAACACGCCAAGTGCCCTCTGGTAAACATACAACAAGCTATTGAAAATGGCCATAGAAATAGTGAGTTTTCCCACTAAAAATGGTGATTTTCCATAGTTTTTTGTATGTTTACCAGAGGGTATTTTTGCCAGGTGAAATTTCTGGGTGAAATTTCTGGGCCCCAGCGGCTTTGAGATGCCCCCTACGTGGATCGATCGGACTGCAGGATTTAGCGCGACACTTTGAACCGGTTGTGGTCAAGTGCCGCTCTCAGGTTTTCCGTGGTGCACCTTTTTTCTTTTTACCCCAGAATAAATTGCAGGGTTTAAGATGTTGGATGCGTTACCCTCAAAAATAGAAAAAAATGTCGGATAGCTAAAAGATTGATTTAGACTAGGAATGACCACAGTGTTCACTGTGTCCACTGCTGATGAGCGATACCTTTGTGTCTAGATGTACGCAGGACGTTGGTTCCATACGTAGGCTGTTTTTGTTTGATTTCTGAACAGTATTCCCGACCGAAAATGAGGGTCGATGGCGATGGCATGTTTCTACAATAAATCCCGAATGATGTGGATCTAGAATTCATCAACAGCTTCAGGCTGACTTTCCAGCATCTCAGGATCCCTCGTTTCAAAGGTTCCTACACGGGGACTTGGGACATGGATCAATTTTGCCAAAACATAAACTTGGGATCAGTATGTTTCAGGGAGTATCCCCACAAAATATTGCCAAACATATGGTACGTAAAGACGTACCGTACGTACCTCCATCTGTTGGATCCTGAAGATCTCCCATTTAACTTGGGACATGGATCATTTTTGCTGAGGCCTTTTGCTGAAATTGTGACCAAGGGTCGACTGGACTCTGCGATGTCCGGGTCTCAGTCGATGGTCCAGTTGCAGGACGTATTTTGCCATGGGGATGGCCTAACCCCTTATAGGAATTGATATATTACACATATATATATATATATATATGATATGATATGATATGATATGATATATGATATGATATGATATGATATGATATATATATATGTTTATATTTTATATATTATATTATATACCCATATACGCCCATGATGTTTGGCTTCCCATGGATTGGCATGGATTCTTGACCACAAACTGTAGACCATGTTTTGACGATTGCACATCTCACACCATCCAAATGGAATGTGTTCATATGCCATGTAGGTGTTGCTGATATCATGTTTGGCTCTGAGGTATCAATTTTTTTTTTTGCGGATAATTTTGCCTGCATGAAACTGGGAAATCACATGTGGCGTTGCCGGTGATTTTCCTTCAACATTGCATCGATTATCCATTCAGCTCATGTTGCTCCATTTTTGCCGTGTTCAAAACCGCTATGGTGATCCTAGTGGCTGCTGATTCTAGGGGTTATATATACTGCAAAAAAAAGGGTTATCATGGATTATCAAAATCCATTCTGGGAATCCTTATAAACAACCAAATATTTCAATATATTTCATGGAATCCATCAGATGTTTTTGGTCATCCGTTTTTTCAGTATCTAAATCCCCGTTAAATCCCCAGTAAACCACCATTGTTGGGTTGAAACCACAACTGATAACAATGCCAGACTGGTTTGGGTCAGGTACATCTTGCTGTCTGGCTCGGCCTATATGGAAGCAGGTGCGGTTTTTGGGATCCTACACGGTGTAGCTCCATGGAAGGTGCACACCAGAAATGGGCAGTGGGGGTATGTGGGGTTTAATATCGAGGTTTCCTAAAATTGGGGATCCCCAAAACGGTAGGTTTGAAGACTAAAACGGTCCAATGACGACTGGATGATTTGGGGGTAGCCCTATGACTCAGGAAACCCCCATATGTTTTACCCTCTGGTAAACTAACATAACTATGGAAAATCACCATTTTTAATGGGAAAATCCACTATAAATGGCCATTTTCAATAGCTACGTTAAATTACCAGAGGGTAGCCCTATTTCAGGAAACCCCCTTTTTTGTTTTAATGAAACATAAATCATCGAAGTCACCGGGATCAAGTAAGCCATGCGAGAAAGTACCGGTCACCCTGGTGATAGCTCTTTAAAAGTGCAATGGGTTTGTTTGTCCCATAGGTAAACTTGTTATCATGTATCATTAGCTATGTTTAGGACACATATGGTCAACAATTGCTGGCATATAGTTATTAGTCTAGAACATATCCTGTAGTAGGTCTCCTAAGAGTTTATATATTCCATAAATGGATTTTGGTGGGTATTATGGTTGTGAGCCAGTTACTAAGTGGGATGCTCCAATGACACTTGTTCACTTTCTATATCATCCTGCATGCTGTAGGCCTTCGAATAAGAAGCAACGAACACTTTTGTTTTAAACGTGTGAACACATAGATATTGTAGGTCTGCACTGCTTGGCAGCACGGGTTTTCTGCGCGCAGGTAACTTCAGGATCTTGGATGTTTATCTTTGTTCTTTGGTTGTACAAATAATTGAACTTGGCAACTGTGGAGGATGATCCGTTCAAAATGATGGATGAAACGACTTCGAAACACATGGTGGGAGGGTTTATGGAACCTAACCAAGACGACTAGACTAGAAGATGTGGCCAAGAAATTTCACACAGCCACTGATTCACATGCAGGACTACCTCCAAGATGTGCACGTAAATAGGTAGAATGCAGATCCCGCCTCAGTTATGAGTTGGTTGATAAACCTCTTTAACTTTAGACATATCTACCATAAACCGTAGTCAACCTAGCTATAAAGCAACTTAGTCACCGTGTAATTATAACCCTCTGTTTGGTCCCTTATTACATCTTATTACCGCAGGCAAGATTCCGCAAGATGCTTTTTCACACGTTTCAAATCATTGCTACTGGGGGTTGAGAATTAGGTGTTTTGTTGGAGAATTCACTGCCGTGTTTGGTGAATTAGTTGTTAAGTTGAGCTTGTCCATGCAAAAGAGTTCCCTCGGTTCCTTGATTGATCATTTTTCCCAGTCAAGCTCGGAAAAACCTAGCTACTCATCATGAAGCATTCTGGCACTCTGGCTGGACATATCCCGAGCGGAACCTACTTGATTATTTGATTGAAAGAATCACAATGAATCACATATATATATATACCTGAAACTTCCGGCATGGTATTATTTTAGACCCTGGCCTTAGGGCCTGAAATTTTAGACCCCAGATTCAGTTTCAGACCCTAATGAAAATTTTAGACCCTAGCATTTTTGGAGGGTTTGTGATTCTGATGGTCTTGCCAATATGATGACAATATTAATATACATGAAAAGAATGACTATATTGTTCATACCTTCAAGATTCATAGGAATTACATATGATATTGGTTGATCTAACCCCTTTCCTCACTGCAGCCGCATGACCTTGCCTGCAGTTGCTCGTCGTAGTCGGCACATGAAGATGGATGATCACCAAAACAAATGGTCATTATCAAGATAATTTTTAAGGGGATATAAGTGGATCTACCCATTGTAAAAAGATGTAAAAAGAACATGGGAAATATTAATACCACTGGGGAATGTTTGTTTTTCTTTCACACTCTTTCATCCCTTACCCCACAAGCTCTGCAATGGAATGGCTTCCTGGAGTGGAAAATGGTTCCTTGGCTTTTTTTCTGCCAGGGCCGCGGTTGGGATGGCGTGGACAGTGCTAGGTGCAGCATCTAGGGTATCCCATTCGTAGGTAAAAACACAACTTCAGGATACTTTAGGGGCCTTGCTGCCCATTCCACTTAAGGAGATGAGCCATTGCGTTTCCATGGGACTGCACCTAGAAATTGAAGCTACTACAGACGCCTGTTTTTCTTCAAACGCTGCAGCTGGAATCTGGCTTTGATCTTGTACGCCAGTAGAGTGTTCTCTTCAATTTTGATATATGAGATCCTACGGCTTTGACGAGAAACTCTTCCAATGAAATCTTCGCTCATCGAGCAACAAAATGTTGCTGGGTTCAAAAAGAAATCCTTGTTTGGATCCGGCTCCAGGGACACCTTGATATGGTCAAGGGAATGGATTTTGGGAACCATTGCATACAGTTGGGACCCCCTTTGATACGCTTCAGAAGCAAGCTTCGCATACGCTGTGATGAATCTTTGCGCGTTCCTCATGAGTTTCTCTCTGCAAGAGTTCTTCAACCAGATCCCATGCCTGTAGACACCCTGAAAAGCCAGGCCATTCTCACAACCCCCAGCTATGATCCCGAGCATCGAAGATGAAGAAGAAGAAGGGTCCAAACATAGCTGGATCTTGCAGTAAAAACGCAACCACTTCAACAGAAGAATTGTATCGGAGCCTTTGCATCCCACCCAGGGAAAAGATCCCGCTGTAGGAATGTGCAACTTCTGTTTGGAGAAGCTACGGATACCAGCTGGGGAAACCTTTTCTGTGTCACACCACAGGGAGAAATGAGACCATGCCCTGGCCAATCTCTCTTCCAGGCCGCGTCCATCTCCAGAAGAGTCAAAGTAACCCTCCATACATAGGTATACCAAAGCTGAACCAATGTAGTTTCGGGCTATACCAAGTCTAAAGACGTGAAAAATGTCTTGCTTGAAGAATTGGCTCGCTGAACCTGAAGACCAATCCTCAAATGGAATAGCCTCAAAGGGAGGACTTGAAGTCCACGGAGGAGCTTGACAAATAGTTGCCCTCCAAGCAGCCTGAAGGGAAAAATCTTCAAAGGGCAGGCCATCGCCTCCTGCTCCGCAAAGGCTACAGCATGGGATACAATTCTTGTATCCAACGTTTTGGTAGCTACGGTTCAGTAGCCCTGATTTGGCGTGCCATTCTTGATCCCCTTTCATACCCAAGACTGCAAAATGAAATCGAAATACTCTGCCCCGATGTGTGCAAGGCAAGCCAGTTCGACATACTTGACCAAGATTGTCAGAAACAGCTTGGAGCAATGAACGCAGCACCCCGGGAGTCTTCTTGTATTTCTTGGCTGGCAGTGCAAAAGCCAAAAAATGCGTAGTGTAGGAAGAATTCTTCAGATTTAGTCTTTGCGCCAGTGGGATTCTCTTGCGCTTTCCAGAATATACATTCCCATTTGCACATGTACATTTCAATTCCTTCTGTTCAGTGTCAAGGCCTAAGACTGGACATAGGCTAACAACTTCTAACGGCTGCTTTTTGGTGGTGCGCCCACCATCTCCGTGTAGAAGTAATGGCACAGTAAACTCTAAATCCAATTCTTTCCTCTCAGCCATTGCGAAAACAGCGTGGGAACCATGTTCCTTTCTGTACTGCCTCCAGAAACTTGACAAAAGCTGGTTGTGCTCGCCAGGCTGCAACCCACCCAGTACAGTCCAGGGGTGAGTGGACAGTAGATAGGCCAGCATTTGGTCAGGTTTCAAGTAAGGCACGCTGACAACAGCCCCATTCTCCTCAAAGGTGTGGTAGGAGTTCGGGACTTTCCTGGCATCACCCCAAAAAAACACAGGTAAAACCGTTGTTTGATTCGGGAAACCTCAGCATCAGCAAACAAGTTCATTTGGGAAACACAAATACATATTAGAACATATATATATATAAATACATATCCTATATAGATTAAACGAAGTCTGAGGCTCATAGCAAACCCACCTCTTTGGACCAAACGCTTGTACTGCCTTGAAGAATTCTTGGTGTCACCTCCAATGCCCCTGGTTGACAAGTGACCTGCCAGCTCCGGACAGCTCTTCAGCTCCTGTGCTAAGGCTTGATGATGTTCTGCTAAAGACTTTGCAGGTGCCTTGGAGACGAATGAGCTTGGCTGTGGATGGCTTGGGAGGTGGAAGCCCAAATGCACCACCAATATCACGATATATGGGTTTAGAGGAATATCACATATATGGGTTTGGAAGGTGTCAAGTTAAAACGAGTGGCCCCATCAGCAATTTTCTCCACCAAATGCTCCAACAAGGGTCCTGAAGACGAACCTGCACCTGGCATCATGGTGGTTGGCTTTCATGTCGGTTCATGTCGGGCATAGCTCCAAATCACAAGTTTTGTGCGGAGAACCAAGATGCATGCAAACTAGTTGAACACCCTTTTTGTGTTCCTGGGATCTCACCGCACTTGTGCAAAGGCCATTCCCCATGTGGCCAAAGATGTGACATGGATTGATTGGATGTTCTCACCCAAATACTTGCGAAGGCAGTTCCCTCACAAGGCAGCCCCTAAACTAAAGTTTCTCCTGAATGCCTCCGCCCAGGGACCTGGTATTATGAACACATAAATTTCCAAAACCACATGTAAGTTTTATGATCATGTGTTTCCCTGGGCTCCACAGACTGAACTGCAGTAGGTCCTTCATCTGGCCCTCCTATTCCCAGACTTCGGCTCTTTCTTGACCGCCTTTGGCGGTGGGGTATTGGACTGTTCCTTGCTATCAGCTTCACGCTGTCGCTTTCTCACAAGCCCCTTGATGTGGTTGACAAACGGCCTGAGCAAGTGGCTAGCGCTGGCTCATCATGATTATATCCCCATTTGTTAAGATCAGACCCTGGTGCTAATTGAAAGTATTTGTTTTGACCCTGCTGCCCAAAGCATCACGTTGTTTGAGGCAAAGACTGCGCCCGGGTCGACAAGTTCAAAGCATTTGCACACCTCAGGCCGGAACAAGGGATGGGATGAGCAAGGATGGGTGGAAAGACGGCCATCAGAAAATTTTCATGGGTGAGGTCTGAGAAGTAACCATGGACAACAATTCTTTTCCCGCCACTTCAGCACACAGCTGTTACCGTGTGAAAAAAAGCGACATGCTTTGGGGATTTTTCAGCCAACTCTCTTAAGTTGGTCTGCTCTTCCCCCTGTGATATATACATAATATGGGGGCCCTTCGTGGTTGGGTCTGTTCAAAGCACCCTCACCACCACTGTTAGCAGCATTCCTGCATCCAGTGCAGTGGTGCCACTCTGCCACCAAAGCAGCTTCTAACATGTGCACTAGGCCCAAGTCATCGTGCTTACAAATTACCCACATTAAAGTGAAATTCATAGCAAGGTATCCCTGAAACCTTTCTTGCGGGTTAGCGGTCACCCCAATTTTGAAGACACAAAGTGCTGCACCAACGTGGTTCCTGAAGAGAGCAACCTGTTGCCTCGAGTGTGCCAAGATCTTGCCACACGTTGTCCTAGGTCCTTGAACATGGAGGGACTTATCCTGGATGTAGTCGGCGATGGGTTTTGCCCCTTTCATCATGCTAGATTCCTCGATGGTGTTTTTTTTCCCAATGCCTGACTGGAAGTACTGTTTAGAAAACCCAATCAGAACCCTTACCTGTCCGCAGGTGGTTTTAGCGACGAAGCGGCATCAAAAAAGAAGCTGGGAGCAAGGACAGATCAGGGATGGCAAAACCAACAAATGAATAGGCTGGGGTTGCAAAGCTAAGACAATTTTTAGAAACGAAAAACCAAGATACTTCACATTGTTCTCGCATGCCACCATTGCTACCCATGGTTGCCGCACTTACTGCACATCTTTGTTGGCCAGTGATTGGGCAGGTGTAGGTCAATAGGTCCAAGAAGTCATCCAAGTCATCTGACATGGGGGCTTTCAATAGTGACAAGGATCCGGGGAAAACTGTGTAGTGACACCACTGGATTTTACATCTTGAGCCTTGTTTGTCACGCATAGCAAACCCATCGGCAACCCACTTCTATGCAAATCATTGCAGGGCTATTGAAACTGCAAAGTATTAGCAGGCCCACACCCCGTAATTTTGACTAGGCACCATTGGCGGCTGGTCTTGAAATGCTCCACCAAATCATCTTGGTGCCTGAGCGCAGCATAGGTCCAGGGTTAATATGTTTGGTCATTTGCATTTTCTTTGAAACCAAAAGCACCACAGCTAAATTAGTTTGAGCTACCCTTTGGTGAATCCATCAACGATTCCCTGCATATTGATGGTCATGATTTTTTCCTCCACCTCCTTCAATTTTTCGTCGAACTCCAATGCCTTGTCAAAGAGCCTTGGCTCCAGCAGAGTTCCAATACATCAACCCTGTACCCCATGAAGTCATTTGAAATCTGGATTGGTTCTTTTTCCCATTAAAAAAAACTAGTGATTATATAGTTCTATAGTTGCTTGAAGCAAAGGGCTGGCCCATAGACTCGGGGACTTCTTCAAGTTCATCCTTGACTGCGACCATCGCGTGCATCTTGACCCGCCATTTGCCAATGGCACCCTGAACCTTTTGAATGTATGAGCTTGGGACAGCATCATCATCCATAACCGGGAAAGCCAGCATCTTCAAACTTTTCTTGGTATCTTCATCTCCATCAGCTTCAATGACAATTGTAGGGTCTGGCCAGGCAAAGTGGTCCCCAGAGTTGGATGTTATTTCCACACTATCAATCATAAACTGTTTCCATGCAAACAGGTTGGAATAGATCTGCCAAAGAGAGATCACATGTATGTAGAATGCCACGACTTTACATTCATCCACAAGATCACTCCAGCGTAAAAGACCCCCCAGTCCCCAGTACCTGTTGTGTCCTCAGGCAGTTCAAACCCCCCTGGCATTGGGTTAGCCAAGCTCGATGCCATCATGCCGTCAAACTTCTCCTCGTCTATCTCCTCTTCATATTCAAGAATTTCACGTCGCTTCTTCCTAATCTTGGGATGGCTTTTGAAGGGTTTGTTCTGAAAAGGAAGAAGTATAGAGGCAATCATACTACTTCATTTCTTCATGTTTCTTTACCAATTACCAATTCAATAGTTCAAACGTATCTTGGACTGAGTGGCAGGGATTTTCCCTTCAGGTTCTTCTCCACCCAGTAGAGCTTCACATGTTTCTCATACCTGTCTCGCCTTGGTCAGGACCCAACAAGATTGTGAAGGAGATGGTGGGAAGGAAATTCTTTTCCGCGATCTCCTTCAAAATCCTTTTGTGGCCCCGGAAGAAAGAGGCGCAGCAGGGTTGAAATGGGGGCCATGTTCCAAGTCACCGGATCCAACCGCTGACCTTCGCGCAGTCAGCTTTGATTGCAGCAATCTTGTTCCTCATTGGCTGGTAGAATGGGTATGCATGCAGTGAGTGGCGTGGTTTAGAAAATCATCCACAAGGAGGAAATACACACTAGCTAGTTTGTTTAGTTAAAAGCATTGGCCCTATATGGAATGTATAATTATGTATAATTCATTGTACATGTGCAATCCGAGGCACGGCTTGTAGTTCTCATCCAGCATATCCTGCTCCGACATAAACTCACCATCCACTTCCAATTGGGACTCTTTGATGGATTCCACCTTGCGGCGGCACCTCTTGATGAACTCCTCCTGCAGGAATGGGAGAAGCCGGTCGAAGGTGCAAGAAACGAACGGTGAGGACTGTGGGAGAACCAGGGTTGGAAAAAACAGCGTTTGGCAATTATATGGCCTTGTTCGTTTCCGATGCGTTCCACATTTGGATCACAAGGTTGCGCCCCCCACCAGCGGTGTCCGCCCACTTGTCCACAATCTCTTGGGGAACAATGTGTGTTCCATCGGCCCGTGGCTGCATCACCCGCCTGAGCCTCTTCATCTCATTGCTTTCACCAGTTGCCTTAGGTGAGCCACAATTCCCTTAACCTATCAATGGATCGATTTGTTTTATACACATATAGTCTCTAAATCTATAACATCGTACTAGATTGTATCCATGTAGCACTAGTATCTATATCTATATCGCATCTATTGTATATCTCTCTGTGGTACTAGATTCTCTACCTACCTACCTATCTATCTATCTACCTATCTACTTATCTATCTATCTATCTATCTATCTACCTATCTACTTATCCATCTATCCACCTACCTATCTATCTATCTATCTATCTATCTACTTATCTATCGATCGATCTATCTATCTATCTTTCTATCTATCTATCTCTGTCGATCTATCTATCTATCCATCCATCCATCCATCCATTCATTCACCCATCCACCCACCCATCTATCTATATCTATACCTATGTCTACATCTATATTTGTACATCTGTCTATATATCTATATCTACTCGTGTATCTCTGTCTATCTATATCTGTCTATATCCGTCTTTATATATAGATCTTCATCTATGTATACATATACATCTATATATAAATCTATCTATCTCTATCTCTACCTATCTATCTATCTATCTCCCTGTCTGTGCGTCTGTCTATCTACCTATCAGATCTATCATATCTTTCATATCTATCTACATATCTATCTTTACCTATCTGTCCATCTATCCATCTACCTATCTATTTTCCTATCTACCTATATCTATATCCACCCATCCACCTATCTATCTATAACTCTATCTTTGTATCTACCTATCTACCTATCTACCTGTCTATCTATCTATCTATCCATCCACCCATCTATCTTTGTTTGGGTGCGAACAGTCCCCTGAATTGTAAGGGTACTTGTTTCATGCCAAACTATCTATCTATCTATCCATCTATCTATCTATATCTATCTATCGATCTATCTATCTATCTATCTATCTGTCTATTTATCTATCTATATCTATCTGTCTATCTACCTACATACCTACATACCTATCCAGCTATATCCAACTATACATATACATATGCACATATGTATATATATATATATATAGACATATCTATCTATTCTTATCTATATATATATATATATATACAAATACATCGCCCCCTTTTGTATATGCATAGTATTGTATTTAAAGACACATACCCAATAGATTCATCGCTATGCACATATATCTATATATATATGTATATACGGGTATGTCTCAAAATGAGGTGCCCTTTTTGGTCCCCAAGTTGTTACTTTAAAGCAGGGAAAAGGGTACCTCATTTTCAGCGTGGAACTTGACTGAGTTACTTTGGGTGTATCCCCAGCAGCAGGGGCAACCTTCTCCACCTTCTTTACCTCCTCGGAGTTCTGCACGATGCCGGTGTTCTCGTTTGAGACATCCTTTGGTCGCTGCATTATGGAAACCAAGTGAAAGATTTGAGATGATTTGAACTAAGGGTCCATGTTTTTTGTTGGTCACAATTTCTCAAATTAAAAGCTGAAGGGCAACTCTTGATGTATATATTTATGCAACATGCATGCATAGATATAGATATAAACGACCACGATATAGATATAACATACATGCACAGATATAGATATAGAAATACAAATATTCATAGTCAGATCCTCAAGGACATCCCTGCTGTATATCATACTGCACGTATGCATGGTATCAGCGCAGTCAAGGAGCAGCAGAAGGTGCATGTGCTTGAATCTCCAAGGACTGTGGCGGCAATGTGGGGGTCTCCTGGCTGGTGGAGCTAGTATATTCTTACCAGGCCTAAACTCCCACTTGCCCTTAGCATAATTGGAATTCAAGCTAATTCGTAAAGGTCTGACTATATCCCACATTCCATCCATTTTTTGTTGGGGGTCCTCTGAAGCTTTCTCATGAAAATCTTCACCAAGGGCAGTTCGAAGAGCTTCCCAATCAGTTGGTGGCTGGGAAAGCACCTGCACCGTATTCAGTCTTGGGCAAATCATATATGGAAAATGTAAAGAAATATGGAATAAAAAAAGGCTCTCCGAAGAACCGTTGCCCCACCTGATCACCCAAATCAACAGCATCCACGTAGGGGTCAGATGCACAAGGTACCACTGGTGAACCCGGGGAAGTTGGGCCACCAAAATGATCATCGTAAACACCAAACCACGCTGCCATCATGGTATCCTGCAAGGCAGCACAACTTGGTCTTAATAGAATATATTATTAATATGCTAAAGTCATGTCGTCACATCCCAACACTCCCCTATAGTCCTTGAAAGTGTCTTCTTCATTAAGAGACTTCTGGGGCTCACCCTCCTCACCGGCCCCATCACCCATCTCAAGATTCGTTTCCGCCGAGATCTCGGGGGACCCAGGACCAGACAATGGCCGATATTCAATCGAAGCCTTGGACGCCAGGAAGGATAGTGGGGGAAGTTGTTTTGTGGGGCCAAACAAAGAGGGGCTCATGAAAACACATTTTCCCTTGCATGCGTGGGCTATATATTCATTACATTATATTTTTTCAAAGGGGCTGGTACTGTATCTTCATCGGGTTCCGCTTGCAAAGCCATCGAGCGAACAGGAGTTGCAATTCCACGCTGTCTCTTAAGCTCCTGGCATGGCAATGGGATTTGCTATATAACTATAGGATGTATTTCAAAGTGCTACTATTTATATAAATACATACCATGTTAAAAATACCCATCCATTTTACCCAGAACCATCTCCTCAAGTTTCAGAAGCTCTTGCTCGAGAGCAGCGTCGGGAGAAGTTAAGGCATCCATCCCAACCTCCTTTTTTACAATCTCGATTCCCTCCACCACTGTATTCGTTGAGTAGACTCGAGACAACAGTTCACACGGCATCAGGCCAAAACACTGCGGGATTCACTTGGGTCATGAATTTTCATGATTTCCTAATTTCAACCACAAAACAACAAACTCTAAAAAGTGGTAAATCACACAGGGCCCAAAATCCCAGACCGGAAATTTCCGCCCCTTACCCGCCGATTTCCGCCCCTTACCCGCCGATTTCCGCCCCTGGTTTTTTTGATTCTTTGAAAAAATGAGTTATTTATATGAATAACTCATTTTTTGTATGCATAACTCATTGTTGATATATGTATATGAATAGCTTAATTTTTGTATGCATATTTTTTTGTATGAATAACTCATTTTTTGTATGAATAACTCATTTTTTTGTATGAATAACGTCCTGTTTTGTATGAATAACTTTTTTTTTGCATGAATAACTCATTTTTTTTGTAATATATCATTTTTGTACAACTAACTTGTTTGTATATAATGATAACTAAAACTTTTTTGTATATGAATAACTCCTTTTTTTGTATGAATAACCTCTTTGTATGAATAAACTTTTTTTTGTATATATATGACTAACTCATGTTTTGTATATATATATATATGAATAATTCATTTTTGCCGAATGAATAACTCATTTTTTGTATGGTTTTTGTATATGTAAATAGTTCATTTTTGTATATGTATATTTTTAACGTTTTTTTTGTATGAATAACTCATTTTTTGTTTTTGTTTGTATGAAAAACTTATTTTTTTTGTATGAATAACTTCCTTTTTTGTATGAATAACTCATTTTTGTAACAATTATATAACATTTTTGTACAACTAACTTTTTTGTATATCATGATAACTATAAAAAAAACTTTTTTTGGTATATGAATAACTCATTTTTTTTCATGAATAACTTCTTTGTATGACTAAATCCTTTTTTTGTACATATATATATATATATTAATAACTTATTTTTTGTATATTTTTATAATATATGAATAACTCATTTTTGTTGTATGAATAACTCATTTTTGTATGGTTTTTATATATATGAATAATTCTTTATTTTTTTGCATATATTTTATTTGCATGTATTTCATAAAATGTCACTGCTTGTATTAATAACGCATTTTTGGATGTACCACATGTGAATATCTCATTTTTTGAATATTATAATTCCTTTGTTATATATGAAAAAATCGTTTCTTGTATGGACACCTCATACCGTTGAATAACTTAGTTTTTGTATATATATAGTTGGTTTTCTTGTATGAAATACTAGTATATGACCAGCTCATTTTTTGCATGAATGACTCATAAGGTTTAAGTGTAAAAAAAAAACTTTTTGTATGAACTCACAACCCAGTTTGTTCTTGTATGAATAACTCATATGAATAACTAATGCCCTTGTATATGAAGAGCTCATTTCCCTGTATGAATAACTTGATATGAATAGTTCAGTTTCTTAGACTAGTTCATATTTAAATTATATACTCATTTCCTTGTATGAATAGTTCATTTTCTTTTATGAATATCTCATATGAATAACGTAGTTTCTTTTATGAAATTAGACGAGCCCCTTGGGCCTGGTAAACCCCGCCTCATCCCGCGGTGCACCCATTTCTGAGCGCCCAGGACTGCACTGTCTTGCTCACGGTTGAAGCTCCACGGTGGCATGTGGGGCCCGGTGATGAATTACCAATTAAATTTTGAAGTTTGGCCCACACCATTTTTTTGGTGGCAACGGCAATTAAATAGGAATTGTTTTGGGGATCAGTTCGCGCCATTCCCTAGGAATGTTCAGCTTCTTGGACCCCCGTACATACTGCACCACCCTCACTAAGTCAGCCTCTGAATCCCACTGTTTGCATTCCTCACCAAAGTTCATCTTGCCAAAAAGGTCCATGAATGATTCCGGGGATACCTGACAGGAACCCAATGCGGCTATATGATATATGGTAGATTGGAGGCCTTTTTACTATGGTTTGGCACAATTTCAAAATTTGAAAATACAGGTGGCCCACAATTTGAATGATTGTTTTGGTTGAAACTTGTCAACCAGCCTTTCCAGAAGAAGATTATAGCCTCTATAAAAGGAGGTCTCAAACAATTTAAAACCCAACCTTGATGGGAATTTTGTTCTCCATAGTATCTTGGCGAACCAGGGGCACCATCTGAACGATCTTCGAAGCAAACTTGTACGTGTACTGCCTGCAGCATCGGGCGAACGACCCCTTTTATACAGGGATTGGTTTACCATATATATATATTATATATAATGACTTGGGACCAGAAAATTCTGGATAAAGCATGTTCATCTTTGAAACCAAATTCAAAATTCAAAACTGTTGAAGATGAACCAAGCTACTGAGAGCGCTTGAGATTGGAATTGCCAACAAATCGCCGCTTTCCAGCTTTGTCAACATAGCGGGTTGTAGTTTGAACACAGCCCTGCTTCTCCCAGCCAAAAAGGGGGCCCATGTCCAATGAACAAATCCTTTTTGTATTGGCCCATACCCAAGTACGTTTGAAGGATAAACTTCCAAACTTCCTCATCCAAAAGGCAACTTTGTAGGTCTTAGTTGGCGCAGATCATGAAAATCAAAATGAAATATCGCTACCTTTCTGGAGGCTCACATCCCATATACAAAGTTACCCCGCTTGCCCTGAAAGCCAGCCAAGGATCTGGGATGTTATGCTCCAAAAGACGCTCGACCAACCAAACATAGCGAGGGTGGAGTGCAACTAAGCTGTTCAGGGGGTTCTCTAAGAGATAGGTACCACCCATGGCCACCAGGATAAGCATGCAAAGAACACTTCTACAGGGTGAATGGGAATCCACATCGAAGAATAAGAGACATGTATATTTGCATGCAAAACCGTTCTAATTTTGTGTGAAGTAAAAGCCCAGTAAAGAATTCTTTGTGCCAAATAAGGTGTGTGTTTTCAAACATAATCCAACATGGAACCCTCTCCTGGAAGTAAGCTTATTACTTTTCCGCACCGGCAAGAAGTATTCATTTCCTAGTGGAGTTAGGAAACTCCTCCCAGTGCTAGCCCGGTTAACGGGCACCATACTGCTGCACACCACAGCCAGTACTGCCACTGCAGCCTCAAACTCTGAGTGCAAAAGCAGGTGTATAGCAAGCCTGAGATCAGACAGGAGGGATAGATACGGTGAAAAAATATACTGTGTATGAACCAAAACAACTTGTATATGCATATCGATCTGTATATATATAATATATATACAGCTTTCTATAGAAAGATATATATAATATATTTGTTTGGATATATACATTTTAAAAAGATTTCAGTATATCTACCGGTATCTACCTATAGCTACACTTATATATATATATATATATACACACACACCTATCTTTACCGATCTATACCCATCACCTAGTGGTAACTACAAAATCCACATTGGTTTCAGCCACATAAGTTTAAACCTTCGAATATGATCAAACAATTTGTCTTTCTGGTGCAAACTAGTGGCACAAGCCCAGCATCGGAGTTGATGTCAAGGGGTGAACGTTTGTTGGCAGATTGAAAACGATCTTGACCATATGAAATATCAAGGGCGCAGCTCTTGTATCCATATTTTTTAGACAAGGCTGCAACTCTACCAACGCCCGCGAAGAACTCCAGCACCTGGTAATCTCCATCAGTGTTGGAGAAGGGGATATCTAGCCAGCTCACAAGCAATATCAAGAGCAACACCACCTTAGTTTTGAGCAGTTCCCATCAGCCCCTGTGACCCCATGCCCCCACACCCATGAAGCAACTGGATTGGCACACCTTACACAGCCAAGGCGATTTGCACAAGAAGCTTTTGGAGTACCCAGGGCATATAGGCGCTTGAAGAAGACTTCCCGTTGAGGAGGTGTCATTGCGAGGGCTTGGGATCAACTATCAAGAGCTGTGGTTTCAATATCCCTAGTGAAGGAGTTTCATGTAGTGTTTCTATAGTACATATGCCGATCCAGTGTTTTAACTTGGACAAGTGAATCCAAAAGTTTGGGGGCTTGTAGATTCAATGCGGGGATGCACCCATGTAGTGATCATACACTCTACCTTCCAAAGCTCTGCATGTGTACCATGAGTGAGATTGATGCTGCCCTTGTAAGCCCTGACCTGGCTAGTGTACATGAATGCATGCATGTCTATTTCTTTTGCACCAAGTGAGACATGCTTCAGGTATTTCAGTCCATGCGGTTGCGCACACGTGATCACAAACCCACATGAAATTCTAAAACTAGCTGGGGTTACCTGATTGACGTGGACACCCCACAGCTCCATCGGAATCAGAGTCGTCAAACTTCGCTATGTTGATGTAGCCTCTCCGTAGTTCGCTCATAGGCCTGGCACCAGGGTTGAAGCACATAATCCCATATGTAAGGAACCCTTTGGGGATATACCATTGGGAAAAGAAATGGGGTATACATCGAATGGTAAACAGGAAAGCCGGGGCTGGATGAAGTTGCGGTAGCTCATTGCAGTCGAGTTGCTCTTGGATGTTTTAAGTTATATTCTTATATTCCCTAGCAGTATGTCACCATTGGGGCATTGTGCAGCCACTTTATATGTTCATTGAGGCCGTAATCAATTTTTTTGACAGCTTCGCATGTCCCCTGAAGCGGCACTCTTGCTAAATTTGGCTATGTAATTTAAGCGAAATATGAAATTCACACTTTGCCGGTTCAACTTAGAAAAGGAGGGTCTCAACCCAAAGCTGCAAATGCACGCGTATCTGTACGCATGCACGCGCGAGCAGTACCAAATGCACTCTCCTAGTTTCCCAAAAGCAGGGCTTGCCACTCCAGCGGCACAAACTTGAGGAAGTACAGCAGTTTGCTACAAGACAATTAGTAGATGGTTGATTGCATGGCCCGTGCCAATGCTTCTCGGAACAGTTGATTGCATAAAACAAAACGGTCACCAAGAGCCTAAGACCGTTTGGAGGAAGCAAGAGCTGCAGGGAAAACAAATGTAATCTACTCCCCATCACGGGGTCACATCGTCAAGCGTCAGCTCAGGGCAGTCTTCAGGATCCAAAACCAGGTCAAAGGACTCCAGGAAAGGACCAACCAATCCCATCACAGCAATCCTGAAAACCCGGAGACATTCAGCAGGATCTTCGGCGCCCAGGGCGCAAACCTTCTCATCCTTGTCCAAGGCCTGCGTGCACCAATGCCACCAAAGGTCCTGAGCCGTGTGCAGGGGTGGAAAACGAAAGGTGCCAGGACCAAAGCTAGAGTAAAGCACACCCAAGAAATCTTTTAAAGGTAATTGAAAGAAGACAATACTGTTGAACTTGTCGCCTAGCAACTTCAAACTCAGCCATGCGGAATCCGTAGCAGAGGACAAAATGCCGCACAACAAGCTGGAACGCATCCCTGATAGCGATCCAACGGTTCTTAGGAAGCTTGGTCTTGGGACAGTTCCTGCGAGCAAAGCTAACTGCTTCACCTCTCTTCGCCCTAGGTCTCTTCGAGCAAGGCTCTGAAAGCACTGGATCCTCAGCCTCCCTCTCATCCTTCACCTCCTGGCTAGGCGAACAAGGCGAAGATGGGGCCACTGGCTCTGCCTGGCGTTTCCTCTTCATGCGTTTCGCGGGTCCTGCTGGTAGATCAACATCAGAGAACATGTCTTCTGACGGCTCCTGCGGGTCAAAGGTGGTGACACTAGGGTCAGAGGCTGAGCTGAACAAATGGGAAACTTTGTGTTTGAAGAGAGGGCCCCAAACAATTGGAATTTCTTTCTTCTCCTTCTCCACCTCCTCGCTCTCAACGCGGCTTCCTCCTGTCTCAGCCGAAGACTTCACAGCCTTCCCTTTGGATTTTGCCTTTGCCTTGGGTGTTCTTTTTGCTGTGGCATTCACCTTAGCTCTGCCTTTTGGCACCTTG
Organism: Cladocopium goreaui; assembly: GCA_947184155.2. NCBI lineage: Eukaryota > Dinophyceae > Suessiales > Symbiodiniaceae > Cladocopium > Cladocopium goreaui. Next base: position 51,243 of record CAMXCT020003476.1, read on the forward strand.
GAACTGTTGATTTCCTCATCAGAATCCAAGACGGATTCCACCCCATCATTCTGGGAAGCCTTTTTCCCTCGTCCCTGGCCTCGTCCGCGACCTCGTCCACGGCCAAGGCCACGACGAGCAGGTTTGGGTTTTTGGCTCCATTGCTCTTGTCGAGTTGTCAAGGGTGGTTCTTCGTCCAACTCATCCAAATCGCCCACCACCTTGTCTCCATCATCTCCTGCTGGCATGTCCACCACCATCTCCTTCTCCAAGGCGTCCTCAATGTCACTTGAAACTGAAGAAGTCTTCTCAGCTTCAATGGCAACTGGAATTGGCACCTGGACTTGCCCTTCTGGTGGCTCATCGGTGGTAGCTGGAACTGGAGCTGGCACATCTTCCTCCTTTGGAATGTCGGCCTTCACTGGAACGGTCTCTTCAAGCTGAGGTGCATAGCTTCAACTGAAGCACTGGGAACTGAAGCATGCTCCTCATCAGTCTTGGTAGGGGTGCCTGGGGCACCATGTCCACCAAGAGCAGATGAAACCGGAATGGGATCTTCTTGACATTGAAGACCACCAACAGGTTCTGGGCAGGCACTGGAAGTTTCAGGGGCAACCTTGCTCACAACACTCTCAGGTGCCACGGGGCCAACTGCCAGCGCCAAGGTGTTTTGGTCTTCCAGCATCTTGCGGTCTCCCAGCATCTTGCGGTCTTCAAGTACTTTCTCAACTTTCCAGTAGGAGTTCTCTTGGCGCATGAGCTCGTCCAGAGAAGGGGAGCCAAGATGTTTTGAAGATCCAACTGTTGATGGAAGCGATGGGAGCCAAAACAATCCAAAACAAAAGCCCGAAAGTATACATAGGTGGGCGCACAGTTTTTACAATTTGATTCCGGAGTTCAAGCATCACGCCTGGTGATGGCTCTGTCACCTGTGTGGCCTTAAAGTCCGAAGAAAGGGATCGGCAGCACGGAGTTGGGGACTGAGAGTCTACATGGAAAACGCTGTCCTTGGACAATGCTCTCGCAATCGGTGATGCTTCAAAGGGCAAGGTCTCAGCGTGGTCGGGAGCGGGCTGGGCAATCTTCCGCTCAGCCACCAAACGCCTCAGGTGGCTCTACTTGGGCATGCGACGTGGGGTTTACCCAAACACTGATTGAACCCCATGGCAGCATTGGAGAGTTCAAGGGCAAAATGAAAGCTTCAACAGATAAAAAAGAATGCAAACAAAGAAACTTCAATGTTGCAATCCTCATGTTAAGCTCATCGTCAGACAAAGCGGCGTACTTGCCACTGGAGGAACTGACAACTTCAGTCTCCTCATGTGATTCTCCAACAAAGTAAGGGTCATCAAGCACCGCTTGCTCAGGCGTCTCCTCTGGCTCAGCCTTCGCCACCTTGGTGTTCTCCTCCAAGTCCACTGGCTTCTCCACCTTCTTGTTCTTCTCCGCTTCCACTGGCTCCTGCTGAAATTCCACTGGCTTCACCCCCTTCCTGCTCTCCTCCAATTCCACTGGCTCCTGCTTGATCACTTCCATGACCTCACTTAGGTCTTCCTCCTGGTCCTCGTCCAGATCATCAGGGATTTCAATGAAATCTGAAGGGCTCTCAGCAGAATCAGGCTGCTCAGGCTCCATACCAGCGTGCCCCTTGAAACGCCAGTACTTCAACAGAACCGCGTAGAAGTCATCCACGATGGGCACCTATATAGCGGTGCAAAATGATTTAGACAATGACCGTAATAAACCCTTTTCCGGAAAAGAAATCGTCCGAGGAGCTGACAAACGAAATCAGGTTGAAACTAGTCCCAAGTAACCCTGCGAATGGGGCTTTTTCCGTTCTTCCTCTCTTTCTGCAACCCTGACTTCCTGCATCCATACGTGAAAAGCTTCCTTAGCCACCATGCATCTGACGCGACATTACCAGGGGATTGGCAAAGCTGCCTCAAAGCTGAAACCTAGCAGGGCAAAGTGGAAGGAAGAAATGCATATGGTAAATCTGTGTGAACCGATTGCCTAGTTACGTATTGAAAATGGTATATTTATAAACCAAGTCTGCCATGTGCCAGCGCAACATTTTTCATAGAGGTTGGAGGTATAACTCAATTTAATAAATATATATTTGATAGATTGAATTTATGAAAATAAACTATTTGGTGACTAGTTTGTACCTATCTGGCCTGTTTTTTCAGCACCCTGATGGTTGGAACTTTGGGCTGAGTCTGGGTTGGACACCACCATGTAGCTAGATGCTTGAGGAGGCTAATGTTGGAAGCAATAGCCTGCATCGAACAAGACTTGTTCTTCTCAGGCCAAAAAATGAGTTTCCCCCCAGCTTTCTTGCCATCCTCGTCCACCCAGATGCGAAGGCGATCTCTGATCAGAATGTCGTGTTCCCACAGGCGGGCAAGGGAACCGGGTGGTGCAATCTCATCCGATGTAGGCATGGCCACAGAAAAATTGTGGGCAGCTACAAGTGAAAATCACGGTCCCCAAACGAAAAATATGTTTATATCCCAAGGGTGCGGATTGAATTGGGAATATGTTCCTTTGCTATTGAAACTTGCAACATGACTTTTTTTTCAAGCTGGCAAGTGACAGCTCCAGAGCTGTTGCAATGATGATGCCATGAACAAGTTTGTCCTAAACATGGCCGCAGTCACCAGTAAAATCTTTCTCCAAGAATATCCCATCGCCAATTCAAGGGGTTGACAACGGGATGAAACCATTGTGGATGGAGGTGGAACCACACAAACCCCACTCCCGCGCACAGGCCTTAAGACCAAAACTCCGCAGCTGCAATCTTGGCGGCGCCGCCTGCATGATGCCCGGATGGCCAAGGGTAATTAGGATCTATCAGGCCAGGTCAGACTTTCTAACTATTTAGCCAGAAATTTTGCAGCGCAAACTTAACTAAGGTTTGAGACATGTTTTAGGAGCCAGCCTGGGCCACAAAAGGTTCTAGTCCATTCCATAGCACGGGTGGCATTGTGATTTCACTGCAATTGAAAGTTAAATGCGCAGACTGTTCAGCATCAATGCCGATTGCATTGGCTTTCAAGGATCTTCAAAGAACGAAAACCTGTCCGGGAATCAAAACATATGTGTATATACCAATTGATATTATAAGTCTGTTGGGGCTGGGGGTGCGCTACTGAATAAAGTTGATGTTTAAATTTTCATGTGAAACCTAATGTTTGAGTTGTTGACTTGTCACCACCTCCAGTCACCCAGTCTGAGTTTCACAGCGGTGACGGCAGCGAGCGAGACTCTCAACCTTGCAGCTAAAACCAATGCCTGAAGCATACAAAGAAGGTGCTCCAATTGAGCAAGGTAACAAAAATTTGGCAACAACATGATGGGAAATGAATGGGAAACCAATGAGATTTGCAAAAAAACACAAATCAGACCCTGGGAGAAATTTCCGACCCCAATACTTCAGGGTCTATTCTTGAGGTAGGGACTGAAATTTTACACCCCTTGGAGGATGCAGGTATATATATATTACAGTCCATTGCAAAAATATATCTATCTTTGCAATGTATATAGAAACATGCTGCAAATATGTGATGCCAAACCGCAGTGGTTGATCTGGAACGTCCCATGACTCACAGGGTCCATCCCAATGGAAACAGTCAGAACCCGGCGACTAGAAATCTGTCAGATTCTTTCAGCCTCCATGTGTATATATATATATATATATACACATATACATACACACACATATATATATATATATTATAATTACATATATATCAAATTCAACATAGAATCTCACTTTCAGCCCCATATTTGTTCAAATTCAACATCCATCGAATCCCAGTTTTTTCCAAAAAAATAATGGAAAAAACCCAAACCATGGAAATGTGGCTCCTGTGTTCTGGGTCACCTCGGTGGCCACCACCTCGGCGACCCGGTGTGCCATGGGAAAGCCGTCGAAACCAAGATTTCTGGCTGGGAAAATCATCGAACTTCAGAGAATGCTCATTGCCACGTTTGATTGGTAATGTCAACCCCGGATTAATAAACCATGGTTTATTAATTAGGGGGGTACTCCCAAATAGTCATAATCTGATACTTAAATGGTACCATCCCAATTAAACAGCCCAGGGGTTTATTAATCCAGGGTTGACATTAAATTGGACATACCATTTTTTTGATGATTCCATATGATTCCCCTCACCCGACTATCATTGATGGTGAGGTTGTTCTTAGGTCGCTATAGTTTACGCGGCGGATTCTTCAGGAAATCAGAATGGCAATGCCGCTGCTGCTGTCGTTTGCGAGCACTTAGGGCAAGATATGAGCAAACCTCTAGGGTTTGACACTACAATGGTGCCCCAATTTCTTAGCAGAGTTGGCCAAGATAATTCAACTATATGGTTTATGGTAGATATATCTATAAGTCGTTTTTTTCTGGGGTTTGTAGCTCCAACAAAGTCCAACAAAGTCCAACAAGAGCGAGATCTTCTAACCGGGGATAGCACCACAAACCTGCGAGCTACTCCCAGCCTTTCCTTTTTTTCAGCCGTGCCAGTAGCGCACCACCAGTGGTGAGCCCTTCATCACGGGTTTCCCGTCCAAGGCGGCTCGTGCTGCCGTGGCTTCCTGGATACTCGAAAGCTTCACCAGGTAGGCTGGCACCCGGCAGCCCAGCTCTGAACTGGAGATGGGCCGGAGTTCAAGGACTTGGCCGTAGGGTCTGAACCAGAACCTCAGGGAACGTCGAAAGGGGGGCAGAATGGGTGGACTCAGGGCAGTTCCAAGACATGTTTTTTTCTAAATCAGACTTAGGGAAGATTCCGAGTGCAAAGCTGGGGACAGAACAAAAGTGCACATGGGATGCTAAGGGATTTCGATTCAATAAATGCAATAAAGTACTGGGGATGCCAGAAGCAAAACAAATTGAACTGCAAATAATGAGAAACTGAAGTGCATATTACGTGGGTGCGGAATGCTTTGCGTTGGCGTGCGTTGGTCCATGTCTAAACCTGATTTTCAAGCATAGTCAATAGTAGTCATGACCCGCTAAATCTCAATCATATTAAACTATATTAAACTATCACATGCATGACCATCCCATTAACCTGTAAAACCATCAGGTAATGCATCCACTTATGGGTCAACACCAGATCATCCTAGCATTGGTTGAAGGGAATCCTCATAGGAAAGCCCCATGTTTGGTTGTAGAATCCATGGTTTCCTGTCATCTGTTTCCATGAAATGAATCCATTGATCCGTTTCAAAATCCAAGTGTCATTAATGATTTAATCAGCACTGGGGATACCTCCTCCATGACATCCCCATTCAAGCACTTTTTCATCCCGCGTACATATGTTTGATGTGATGGGATGAATAAATTGTCAGAAGTGGCCGCTTGCTTCAACTTGGAGGTGCTGAAGGGGCTCCAAGCAAAATGACTCGATGAAAATACCCCGGTGGATGTCCCATTGGGAAAATCAAGAAACACATTTTGACTCATTTTGGTGATTAGTAAATTGGTAACATTGGTAAATTGGTAAATTTTCCATCAAATGTAATCACACAATTTCCCTGGGCAATTTTTTGTTGATTTACATCCCCATTTAAAGCCAAACACACACATTAAAAAAAAACATAAAATAAACCCATGAAATCACTGTATCAATCCCTTGAAAAATCCCCGGAAAACTCCAGGTCCCAGGCACTGCATCACCATCTCCTGAATTCCCGGTGGAACTCCACTGATGCACAGCGCGTCGCTCGGCACGTCCGAGAAAGACATGTCTTGGGTGTCCTCCTCCAGATCTTCCCAGGACTCCACATCACCACCTGAAATCACACCAGTGAACTCTTGGGGGGGTTCCAGGGGTTCCATGGATTTCATTGGATTTTTAAATCGCTGATTTGTATGAGCTTCATGGGATTTGTATTAACATGTATTAACTATTCATTAGATGGAATCTAATTTGACTGTTTGGATTGATAACAGCTTTCATGGGAATCAAGGGGGTCCAGTGGGACTTTATGAGACTTGATGATTTTTTAACGACATATTGGGGTATAGCAGCTATAGCACTAACTCCGCATGGAATGAGATTCAATGGGAATCAATGGATAGAACGAGATTTACTGGGCATCGAGATGTGCAAAAAAAAACCAAGCGCTGGATGATCGGAAGAACTGGTGGATTTTTGACAAGTTTGCCAGGTGGTGACAACAATAATAACCCATAGGATCCATGTATGGTATATATGCTAACATTTGGGGTATATTGATGGTAAATGTTACCATATATAGCATACATGGATCCTATGGGTAATGAGGATCCTTATAACTACGGAGGTGTTTTTTGAAGATAAGCCGGATGCACATCGAACGCGCATCCGGCATCCGGCTAGAGTCCAGCTGAATCATGATAATTCAACAAAGGATGAGACAAACACTACCCTCTGGTAAACTAACGTAACTATGGAAAATCACCATTTTTAATGGGAAAACTCACTATAAATGGCCATTTTCAATAGCTATGTTAGTTTACCAGAGGGTAACTTAGTCTGAAGCAAGAAAAAGGAGGAGGCCGTGGAATCAACACTTGTGTTGGAATGTACCACTACTGGATGATTAATTGCTGCCCATTGTGCTATTCGACAATCTAACTGTGGTCACTGACAGGTGGCCACTGACGTTGTCGAAGCCATACTGTATGAGTAGAATCCCAACAAAATGGTGAGCAGAAGAGCCCACATGCATGGAAAAATCACACGAAATACATAAAATTACGCACCGACTGGCCGGGGTGTGGCTTTTAAAGAAGTTTTGCCGTGTGCTCATCCAACAACGCATTGGACCATTGGACTATACCATCTGGTTATGACTAACAGTTCGCCATGGAAAATCACCATTTTTCATGGGAAAACTCACTATTTCTATGGGCCATCATAACCAGAGGGTAACCTGACAGTGCGAGTGAAGAAATATCTGATGGGATTCTTGGAGAATTAGTGGTCAACCGAGTCAACCCAATGCCATGACATGCTACACTGGGGATGGTAAACATACTAAATCAGTGGCCATTTCAGGCTGCTATGTACTGTTTTTATTGCTCTCCACATTTGTACCCTAAGGTATTATTACTGAGTTATTGCTATGGTATTACATATGCACTATATGACCAACATTTCAGTACAATTACTGTTGCTATTCTTATTTTCATTACTATTTCAATGGCCATTTCAGGAACCTAAATTGGAGGTACCTACCATATATAAGGCCAAATTTTTCAGGGCTATGTCAGGGAATATACCCACTAAATATGGTCTTATATGGTACTAACGTACCTCCATTTTAGGATCCTGAAATTTCCATTGACTAAACTAAACACACCAGCCATAAAAATGGATAAAATGGTGATGACTTCGGGGATGGTTTTACTATTGGGTTTAACCACAGAACACCCCTAGTTTCATCGAACGTTTTTCGCGTTTCCTGGTGAGTCATATGGGTGTACTGTATCTGAAAATTTGGTGCCCGAAAATTCCAATGGTGTAAACCTCATGTTCCCGATTTCTAAATGGCATTAAATGAAGGCCTAAACATCCCATTTTCAGACACATCCACATTTTTTTTTGGCTATATATTAATATCATGTATCACCATTGCAGAATGGTAAAATCTGGTAAAACAACCCCGACGTTGGTTAAATCCATAGTTTTTCAGGGCTAAACCTCTTTAGTGCTTATATAACATACAAATCCATCATTTTTTGATGCTGAACTCGGATCCACTCGACACCAGCCCATCGTTTTTCTGGCACCTTTGGGCGCTGGAGCCGCTGTTTGAGCCTCGAGGTTTTGCTTTCTTTGAGCTAAGGCCACCTGTGCCAGTTTGAAGGCGGGCGACCCCTTTTTTGCGAATTGTTCATCAAACTTCGAGCTGTCGAGACTTTGTGTCCTCAAGATCCTGATTTTGTTTGGAGTGATTATAGGAAAGAGATGGTAAAAGTGATTCTTTGCGGCTAAGGTCAGCAGGTTTTCTGGAAAACACTATGTGTCTGTTCTTTTCTGTGTGTTTCTGGTATTCCTTATTCCTTATTCCCTTTGTTTCGTATCTTTCTGATAATAGATAGATAGCACAAAACACAAAAAAACTGGCTAGTAGACATCCCCATTAACAATATTAATAGCAAGTTGTATTAAAATATCTCTCCAGTGGGTTTCCTAATATACCACATATAAATAGGTGTTGGTTGAATCCCTATTGTTGGTTTACATACTACCAATTCCCCGCAATTGTTGGGTATATCCCTATTATATCCCTACAGTTGATACTTAAATCATTATTTACCTCTATGTGTCATGATAAATGCATCATATTTTGTTCCTTGAACCATGTTGAACACCATCTTTGCCTGTTCTGGGCTATATTCTATTATAATATACCCTTGCCATTGGTAGTTACCATTCAACGTAGCTATGGCAAAACACCATTTCTGAGTTCGGTGAATTATAATGTTTATCTTATACATGTGGGCCATCTATACCATAGCTATCTCCAGAAATTCCATGATTTATCCCATATATTTCCAGTATGTCCACTATTTATCCCATATATTGCCACTATTCAAAACAATGATTCCACGCAAGCTGTCGCTTCCAGCACCACCTTGCAGGCATCCACCAGCTGCTGATCATCGATCCCCATGCCGGGGCCAGGACAGCGATCGTTACGATCGATTTCAGCCTGTCCGAGGGATGACAACCAGGACAGCCATGTTGGGACCTGCTTTATCTATACCGGATATGATATATATATATAAATACACCTATAGGTATATAGAGATATATCCATATACCTATTGATATACATACACATATAGGTATATGGATATATATATATATACATATCTACTGATATCTGATATCTCTAATCGACCTATCTATCTATCTATCTGTCTGCCTGTCTGTCTGTCTGTCTGATCTAGTCTGGTCTGGTCTAGTCTAGTCTCATCTCATCTGCATAGTCCATGTACAGTGTATATTTGATGTGTTATGTATATATATACATATATATATCTCAATAGTTGTTCCTTACATAAATCAATATATATATACTGTAATCTATGTAAGGTGTTGTATCAACGTTGTATGTATGTAAAACCACCAATTCAATAGGCTGTCGGTCACAGATCCATCACATGCCATCACGAAACCCCACCCAGCTTAGTAGGATTGTGCCCAATGCCCAAAAAAATGACAATAATCAAACTATAACATATTTGTATATCTTTGTTCCTCTCTCCAGTATGATATAATTACATGTATATATAATTACAAAAAATGACATCAATCAAACCATGTGTGTTTTTAATATATATATAGATACTATCATAGATAAGACAACCATATGACCATATAGATACTATACAAAAAAAAAAAACATGTGGTCTCTGAATCCAGGACCATCAATGCCTCGGCCGTGGCACCGCTCTCGTGCCAATAGCGGACGCTCAGGGACTTGCCTCGGCCCAAGGCCATGAAAAATAGGCGGCTCATCATGAAATAGGGTGGTTTAATATGTCGTGTTCATGGTTAGCATGATATCCAACATGATTTTTAAGCTGATTACAGTGTGTTTTTTTTGCTTTTTCAAGATGATTTCATGTTAACATAAAATAGGTGTCACCATGTAAAAGAGAGTTTAACACCTCTTTACATGTTTTAACTTCACTATGAAATAGACACGGTGGTGCACCATGGTTGCAGTAGGTCACTTGGTTTAGAACTAGAGCAACCTTCGGCTTCATGGGGCATATATCGAACTAGTTCTCTGGCTGTATAAACCAACTTTTGGCGAGGGGGGTATCACCTTCACGGATTGGTTGAGGGGCTTACCTGCCGATTTTTCCATCCAGTTCCGGAACGGGGTGGGGGGTTACTAAGATTTACTAATCCATCTAGGAACTTTGCATAGTTTGTTTAGAGACAGCGTGCTAATCCCATGTCAACAACATGTCAACATTCACCCCAAGTTGGCATTAATTATGCATACTGCATACCCATCCGGTATCAATATCTCTTAATACTGGGTATAATGAAGATATCATTTAGTATGTCAAACTATAAACTAATATTGATTGATAGGTACCAACAAAGTTACGGCAAATGCCAACTACTATCTTGATATATAACCAACAATATGCTGTGTGGTTTTGTCCAAAAATGGAATATCATGATATAGCCGCTAGAATGCTATTTCAATGGGGAAATGATGGTAATACATTGTAATCGGGGTCCAGAATTCCAATGCTTTTTTTCAAACCATGTATGAAGGATTACTACAATTCACAAATTGGCATATCCTAAACCATTTATAGATGGATTTTCCCGTAAACAAACCATCCAGCTATTGGGGTATCCCCATGACTATGGAAACCATCATGACTTATTCACCCCTAAATCATCCCTTTTCATGACGGATTGTCCAGCCATCCAGCCATCCATTTGGGGTATCGCCATGTGGCAGTGTGTCAAAACCTTGTGCCCCTGGTGAACATCAAAATAGCTGGTAAATGGATGTTCATCCCACTAAAATTGATAGTAATAGGTTTTGACCGACCCCCATGTTTCTGGGACACCCCCAGGGCTGTTGTCCCAGGGCGGCTGCCAAGGTGACCCATGATGGCTTTGCCATTCAACGCCTCGTGGGCTCTCATCGCTTCGTCTTCACTGGACAACTGCCTGGGGGTTTTTGGGGGACCCCCAAGTCATAGGTTTCAATACTTAAACGGTCATCAATGGCTGGTTGGTGGTTGACCTACCCCTCTAAAAAATGATGGACTTCGTCAGTTGGTTTTTTTTGACATTACCAATATATGGACCAATAAAAATAAATGTTCCAAACCACCAATCAATCACAAATGGTCTCATATGAGTCTAATGACTTGGATGATTTGGGATGATTTGGGATTTGGGGGTACCCCATGACTCAGGAAACCTCCACATATGTCATGGTAAGTCTGAACATTTTGGGGAACAACTCGAAATCCCATGGTTCATCATGCGCTGCGTTCCTGTATTTTTTTGTCCTTTGGGGAGTACACCCCAGTTACAAAGACACCCATATATTAAACGTGCTTGGGATGCCGAGAGGCCCGCATTAAATTAATATGCCATATAATCTGCTTGGTGGTTGACCTACCCCTCTGAAAAATATTAGTCAATTGGAAGGATTATCTCATATATTATGGAAAATAAGAAATGTTCCAAACCTCATACACATGTCATATGTCTAGCAAAATTCAACTATCTGATTCAATCTCAGCCTGATAAGTTTGATGAATTCCCTATAAGACACGCGGCAACACATATAGCTTAAGCGTTCATTTCTTTGGGAGGGGGAGGGCCGAGTATTTTTTGCTGAAGGAACCATGAAGCCTGTTTCGCTTGCGGTTTCCAGTGTTGGAATCCGAATTGGAATGACCTGCCTCTCCATCGCCTTCTCCAAGAGTTCAACCGAGGGTACCCTCTGGGAAACCAAAAAATAGCTATAGAAAATAGCCCATGGATAGATTTGATTTACTTATGGAACAATAGTATTTTTTCAAAAGAAAAATGTGTGTTTACCAGAGGGTAAATCTCCAACCCAGCGTTTCGATGAACGCTTCGGCCAAGCTGCACCACGTATGCCATGGATTTCTCCGTCTCCACGCGTCTCATCTCTAGCAAAGAGCCATAGGGTTTGAACCACACTTCGATCACCTGGCTGATTCAACCGATTTGGTGAAGGCACGAACATATATCCTCTAATAACCCCTCAAAAGATAGAAGTGTAAATTGCCACTGAAATACTGATAATCCGTTCAATCAGTTTTCTACGGTATCTGTCTTGTGGGGTTGCTATGTGGCTACCTAGATTCTCCGATTTACCACTGACGGAATCTTTTCCAAGCAGCCATCGAAAGAAAAAACAACATGAAAACAAACCTGGTTAGTGGTTTTAACCATCTTGAAAAATATTAGTCAATGGGAAGGATTATCCCATATATTATGGACAATAAAAAATGTTTGAAACCACCAACAAGAAACAGTCACACATGTCACATGTCCCACTGAAAAAAAAAATCACCCCACCAAGACATGCAGTGCTGCAGCCAGCTGGGGGCCCATGGAATTTCACCAAGGTGCTGATTCCGGAAGATTCGGTGGGTCTTCCAAGCAAAGATATCTGGATAGCCTGGGATGCTCCACAGGCGGAGTTGCTGTCTCCTTGGCATTCGGGGGTGGGCCAGCCCGGCCTGTGGGCAAGGCAAAAATGCCTTTTTTTCAACCGGAAAACATGTCAATTTCATCATCAGTCATAAATGGAATAAGTAATCAGTCATAAATGGAATAAGTAATAAGTGTAGTAATGATCAGCAATATTGAGCGTGAATCAGAAACTTAACACATTTCATCCAACTAGG
>CAMXCT020003477.1:0-10000 GCA_947184155.2 Cladocopium goreaui
TTCCCCACTGTAGCCAAATGTTTCTGACCCGCAGGGAACCTGGAGTGCCCTTGTCTCTTTTCCGACCTTATCCTCTTCCCTTTTCCCCTCTTTTTCTTCTATTGTTCCTTCCCCTTCCTTTCCTCTATGTTTTTTCATTGATCTATATCTGCTGTAGTTTCCGGGGAGACATTCTATCTGTTGTTTTCCCCAACTGTAGCCAGATGTTTCTGACCCGCAGGGAACCTGGAGTGCCCTTGTCTCTTTTCCGACCTTATCCTCTTCCCTTTTCTCCTCCTTTTCTTCTATATTGTTCCTTCCCCTTCCTTTTCTTCTATGTTTTTTTCATTGATCTATATCTGCTGTAGTTTCCGGGGAGGCATTCTATCTGCAAAATATTTTTTTCACAGTTCTACGACACGGATCGTGGGTGGTACCCTTCGGTGAGCCTGAAAAACTCATTTTTTAATACAATATAAAAAGAAACTGATCATTTCGGGGGACCTGTTTTTTTTGTTGAAACGTTCTAGTTTAGGAACTTCAGACATCCAGGGTTGCTACTCCCCAAAGGGAATTACGTATATGATATTTACCCTTATACATGGAAGAGACCCAATTCCTTGAAGAATTACATACATAGAATATAGGTCCCCAGTGAAAATATTCATCAATTTTTCGGGGAACACCATCCAATTCCATTGGTTTTCATTGCAACTATTTTTTTTTCATAGTTCTACGACACCGGTCGTGGGGGGGTTCCCTTCGGTGAGCTTGAAAAACTCATTTTTTTAATGCAATACAAAAAGAAATTGATCATTTCGGGGGACCTGTTTTTTGTTGAAACGTTCTACTCTGATGTCAAAGTAGACGCTCAGAATCTTGAGTTCCGCCATCTATGTCAAATGCAGAATGCGGGGGATAGATGGCTCAACTGCCATTCAAAACAGGTCAGTTGCGCCATGTATCCCTAAAAATGACTAATTTTTTGCAATCTTCTGCGCTGTTTTCCCCCAGATGTTTTTTTTCTCAACATCAAGCTGCCTTTTTGGGACATAGATGGCGCAACTCCCACCCATTCGCCAAAATCAGGCTGGGAATGCCCACATAGATGGCGTAACTCCCTCATATCTCCCGACATCCATAAGCCAACCTAACCAAAATATGCCACATAGATGGCGCAACTCCCTCACATCCTGACATCCATAAACCAACCTAACCAAAATATGCCACATAGATGGCGCATCTCCACATAGATGGCGCAATTTTACAATTTCAATATATGCATTCTGATTATTTTTAGATGTATAATATTTACATACCGTGAACCCCCCGTTGTTGGCAGATATGTTTCTTATTTTTTCATCTTTTTTCTAACGGATGTAGGGTTTAGGGTTAGACACGATATATTTTGATAGAAATGTTATTTTTCAACATATGTTGGCCAAAAAAACGAAAAAAGAAAGCCGGGGTACTACAACGATAGGTCCTCAAACACTCTTTGTGGGGACCTATCGCCTGAGTCCTGGTGGTTTTGCCTCCTGTCTTGGGATAACTCTGATGTCCTTCCTGATGGTTTTGCCTCCTGTCTTGGGAAAACTCTGATGTCTTTCCTGGTGGTTTTGCCTCCTGTCTTGGGATAACTCTGATGTCTTTTTTGGTGGTTTTGCCTCCTGTCTTGGGATAACTCTGATGTCTTTCTTGGTGGTTTTGCCTCCTGTCTTAGGATAACTCTGCTGTCTTTCCTGGTGGTTTTGCCTCCTGTCTTGGGATACTCTGATGTCTTTCCTGGTGGTTTTGCCTCCTGTCTTGGGATAACTCTGATGTCTTTCCTGGTGGTTTTGCCTCCTGTCTTGGGATAACTCTGATGTCTTTTTTGGTGGTTTTGCCTCCTGTCTTGGGATAACTCTGATGTCTTTCCTGGTGGTTTTGCCTCCTGTCTTGGGATAACTCTGATGTCTTTTTTGGTGGTTTTGCCTCCTGTCTTGGGATAACTCTGATGTCTTTCCTGGTGGTTTTGCCCCCTGTCTTGGGATAACTCTGATGTCTTTCCTGGTGGTTTTGCCTCCTGTCTTGGGATAACTCTGATGTCTTTCCTGGTGGTTTTGCCTCCTGTCTTGGGAATTGGCGGAACTCGTTTTATGTTCCAGCTAAAATAGCTCTGTTTTCTTTCTCACCGCGCGGTGCCATCTTGTGGGCATTTTGGTTTTTGAGTTGAGCCATTTACTTTTAGGTCAGTGTAGTTTAGGAGCTTCAAACATCCAGGGTTGCTACTCCCCAAAGGGAATTACATGGAATTACGTATATGATATATACCCTGAAATGGAAGAGACCCAATTTCTTGCAGAACTACATACATAGAATATAGGTCCCCAGTGAAAATACTCATCAGCTTTTGAGGAACACCACCCAGATCCATTGGTTTTCATTGCAAAATAGTTTTTTTCATAGTTCTACGACACCGGTCGTGGGGGCTACCCTTCGTTGAGCCTGAAAAATTCATTTTTTTAATGCAATATAAAAAGAAATTGATCATTTCGGGGGATCTGTTTTTTTTTGAAACGTTCTAGTTTAGGAACTTCAGACATCCAGGGTTGCTACTCCCCAAAGGGAATTACGTATATGATATTTGCCCTTATACATGGAAGAGACCCAATTCCTTGAAGAATTACTTACATAGAATTTAGGTCCCCAGTGAAAATATTCATCAATTTTTTGAGGAACACCACCCAATTCCATTTGTTTTCATTGCAAAATATGTTTTTTTTTTCATAGTTCACCCCGCGATTGCCCCAGCAAAACGCGTTGCAACACAGTTTCCATGCTGAAATCGCAGTTGTCCCTTCACAGGCGGCTGCAGCAATCCATGCTTCTGTCAAAAACCTGAAAAGATTTATTTTCCTGGATCAAAATGGATAGCCGGACATATTCTATGTATATGTTGTTTTTTTTTCGATTCCGGAAGATGTTTTTATTCTATGTATAGGGTTTTTTTACCGATTCCGGGAGATGTTTTTGAGGCCGAAATTATCGATTTTGTATTCTATGTATCCCATCGGGATTAAATATATATATATTTATATATATAAATATATTTAAATATTATTTACACACGCGTTTTTGCACATATCTGTACAACTTGAAGGGGAAAGCATTCTAACTGTTGAAATGCTGGTAAAAACAATTTCAAAGGGAACCGTTCTATTTGCGGAAATGCTGGTAGAAGACAATTTCAAGGGGGAAGCATTCCAACTGCTGAATGTTTGTGTAAAAAACAACTTGAAGGGGGAAGCATTCAAACTGCTGAAAGGCTGGTTAAAAAAAAAAAAATCAAGGGGGAAACACTTTAATTGCTGAAATGCTGGTAGAAAAACAATTTCAAGGGAGAAACATTCTAACTGCTTAAAAGTTGGTAAAAACAATTTCAAGGGGGAAGCATTCTAACTGATGAAATGCTGGTAAAAAACTTTTCAAGGGGGAAAGCATTCTAACTGCTGAAATGCTGGTAAAAAACAATTTAACGCGGAAGCATTCTAACTGCTGAAAAGCTGGTAAAAAACAATTTCAAGGGGGAAACATTCTAACTGCTGAAATGCTGGTAAAGAACAATTTCAAGGGGGAAGCATTCTAACTGATGAAATGCTTGCGTAAAGAGCAACTTCAAGGGGGAAGCATTCCAACTGCTGAAATGCTGGGAAGCATTCTAACTGCTGAAATGCTGGCAAAAGCAATTTCAAGGGGGAAGCGTTCTAATTGCTGAAATGCTGGTAGAAAGCAATTTGAAGGGTGAAGCATCCTAACTGCTGAAATGCTTGTAAAAAACAATTTCAAAGGGAAAGCAATCTAACTGCTGAAAAACTGGTAGAAAACCGTTTCAAGGGGGAAGCATTCTAACTGATGAAATGCTGGTAAAAAGCTATTCAAGGGGGGAAGCATTCTAACTGCTGAAATACTGGTAAAAAATAATTTCAAGAAAAACATTCTAATTGCTGAAATGCTGGTAGAAAAACAATTTCAAGGGAGAAACATTCTAACTGCAGAAATGCTCGTAAAAAACAATTTAACGCGGAAGCATTCTAACTGCTGAAAAGCTGGTAAAAAACAATTTCAAGGGGGAAGCATTCTAACTGATGAAATGCTTGTGTAAAAAGCAACTTCAAGGGGGAAGCATTCTAACTGCTGAAATGCTGGCAAAAGCAATTTCAAGGGGGAAGCGTTCTAATTGCTGAAATGCTGGTAGAAAGCAATTTCAAGGGGGAAGCGTTCTAATTGCTGAAATGCTGGTAGAAAGCAATTTCAAGGGGGAAACATTCTAACTGCTGAAGTGCTTGTGTAAAAGCAATTTCATCGGGGAAGCATTCTAACTGCTGAAAAGGTGGTTGAAAAAAAATCAAGGGGGAAGCTTTCTAACTGATGAAATGCTGGTAAAAAACCATT
This sequence comes from Cladocopium goreaui, assembly GCA_947184155.2. Taxonomy (NCBI): domain Eukaryota; class Dinophyceae; order Suessiales; family Symbiodiniaceae; genus Cladocopium; species Cladocopium goreaui. The sequence continues at coordinate 4,414 of CAMXCT020003477.1, forward strand.
TCAAGGGCGGAAGCATTCGAACTGCTGAAAGGCTGGTAAAAAGCAATTTCAAGGGGGAAGCATTCTAACTGATGAAATGCTGGTAAAAAGCCATTTCAAGGGGGGAAGCATTCCAACTGCTGAAATACTGGTAAAAAACATTTTCAAGAAAAGCATTCTAATTGCTGAAATGCTGGTAAAAAAACAATTTCAAGGGGGAAGCATTCTAATTGCTGAAATGCTGGAAAGCATTCCAACTGCTGAAATGCTGGCAAAAGCAACTTCAAGGAGGAAGCGTTCTAATTGCAGAAATGCTGGTAGAAAGCAATTTCAAGGGGAAAGCATTCCAACTGCTGAAATGCTTGTAAAAAGCAATTTCAAAGGGAAAGCATTCTAACTGCTGAAAAGCTGGTAAAAAGCCGTTTCAAGGCGGAAGCATTCTAACTGATGAAATGCTGGTAAAAAGCTATTCAAGGGGGGAAGCATTCTATCTGCTGAAATACTGGTAAAAAACAATTTCAAGAAAAGCATTCTAATTGCTGAAATGCTGGTAGAAAAACCATTTTAAGGGAGAAACATTCTAACTGCTGAAATGCTTGTGTAAAAGCAACTTCAAGGGGGAAGCGTTCTAACTGATGAAATTCTGGTAAAAAGCCATTTCAAGGGCGAAACATTCTAACTGCTGAAATGCTGGCAAAGCAATTTCAAGGGGGAAGCGTTCTAATTGCTGAAATGCTGGTAGAAAGCAATTTCAAGGGGGAAGCATTCCAACTGCATTCTAACATCTGATGATATTCATAGTGCGGAGGCATTCTAAGTGAGGGATTTGTGCAAAGGGTTCTCCAAAAACAAAAAAACTTAAAACCCGGGTGGGGAGGCATTCTAACTGAAGGATTTTTTGCCGTGCGCGGGCCGCATTCTAACTGAGGGGGAGGAATATTTGGAATTCGCGGAGGCATTCTAACTTTCATTTTAACGGTATAATTGTTATTGTATGTTCATAATGTGTATATATATATATATATATATGTCTAATTTCTGTATAATGTATGTATATGTGTGTGTGGATAGATCGGAGAATTGTTTCATAATTAATTGTTATCAATTGTTATCATATTCCGAGGAACGTCCCACATTCCTTGGCGCCAGGTGGAGGAAGCGTCGCCGGAATACACCGCAGCCGCTGCGAAGATCTCGCAGATGGAGGAGATGCTGTCGCAGGCCCGAAGGGCTGCAGGTAATACTGTGGTAAACACAAATAATTCTGGGATAATACGGGATCATGTGGAAAAAGTATGAATATAGTATGGATATATATATATATATATAAATGGGGGAATATGGATTTAAAGGGATTTTTTTTGTAGTAGTTTAAAGGGGATCAGTATGGGATTTTTTTGTAAATAAACCATCCCTGAAAGAGGTTTTTGTTGATGGGTGAAATTCCTATTTTGTTGGGATGAAACCATGCAATTCGGGATGTTTTAATTTGGGGTGTTTTAAATTGTTGATGAAGTATTATCCCTAAGATCTATGATATATCATTATGTAAAATGTACATGGAAAGTCCTTATTTGGTATACCTCTAATATCCTCTAATTATTAATTTGGGATGATGTCTATCATGACCCCCATTCATGGTTTGTGAATGGGACGGGTTATGGCGTTGGGTTTACCACATTAGATTCTATGGAGTTTGTTGTTGGGGATCACACTCATAAATTGTGTTTGCATCTCTCTTTTTGTGTTTCTTTATCTATAGATATTGTATATATAATATGTTAATATGTGTATATCTCTGTGAATGCAGTACATGTGTGTGTTGTTCATACTTTAGATGTGTAGCTGTATCTCTTATCAATCTCTGTATGTTATATGTGTTTGTAGAAAGAGGTTGATCGCAAGCTACAATCATATGGGACCCATCCCAGAAATGGCTGCATTTCCCTGAGGTAAAAAGCCATGGTTTCCCTAGGAAAACGATCTACAAGAATGTTGTTTTTCCAGATCTTTCTGTCTCTTTACTGGAGGTTGTTGTTCTTCATTTGTGTGGGTTTCAATCATGAGCCCAGAGAGTGTATGTTTTTTCATGGTTGGATCAGATGATCAGAGACCGAACGACTCATATCTTCGGCTAAACCTCAAATTTTCCTGGTTGAAACACCGTTTTGCTGATTATAAATTATACTAACTCCCAAAAAGATGGAAAAAAACAGTAATTTACTATTTTTGAATCATGATTGTTAATTGTTCATGTTGTTCTATGAGTTTGGGAGTTGCTATGAACCACAGCCACTTTTCCGGTAGCCAAATGTGTGGACCCTACAGGAGACGGGCATGAATCCCAATGTGATCCTCAAAGACTTGACGGAGAGAGGGTGGGACTTGATCCGCAGCTTTTGGGGATTTTGATCAAATGGATTGCAAAAGACATTGATAAACAGCTATTTGCAAAATGGACTTGGGGATTTTGATCAACGGTTCTCAAAGCACAAAACATTGATTTGATCGTCATGGGGCCAGTGGACAACAGTCAGACACAAAGATGTCACCAAGCGAATGGCTGATTCAAAACCCAAAGATGTTAGTTCAATATGTAAATTGGGGTTTAAGTTTTTAGATGTTAGGTTAGGCTGCCAAGTTCAATTCTGGATGTATTGGAAGATCTTGGAAGTGCCGCAATGGCCCCAGTGGCCAAAAAAAATGCTGGAATAAATGAAGATAATGAAGCAGGTTCTTTCTATAGTGGATACAGTAGATGTTCTCATTTTGCTGGTGACCTAAATGAAATAAACATGGACATGTTGGACGTCTGCAAACATTGGAGTACTGGCATCATAGCTTCACAATATGTCCATCTCATTGTGGTAATATACCTACTATTGTTGGTATATGTCATGTTCAAAGTATGCCAAAGACACAGGTCTTGATTGTATATAACATAATATATATGTTGGTTTGTATTGACAAAACATAATGCGTGTATCCCGAGATATCTATATATACATATATATATATATGTTTTTTCTCATGTCCTCTCATGTTGCATCAGATTTGTTTTCCATAAATAACGGATCTCTTTGTACTATGTGTACGTTGCAAGCATATAGTGTGTTTGGTAATCAAACACAGCAACACAAGGTTATCTATGTTCATCTCACCAGTGTCCATCCCATTTGTCAACAATGGCACTTCACTTTAGCCCGCATGGTGCTACTTCTGATTCTACATATTTCAACGGTCTGCATCCGCATCCATTCCCAGCTCCATTAGTAACATGACAGTCCCTATGCCCTATGCCATGATCAAAAGTTGGATTATATAGGATGGTCATGGATGGTGCCCATGGAAAGGAATCCCGGTTGGAGGACCAGAGCCCAGTAATCCCATGTTTTGACTTTTGACCGTGGCTTGGTGGTGCAGTGGGTCTCAGCCCCCAAAAGGTTGTGTTTAGAGAGGAAGTACAAGGAACCCTGATCAGAAGCTCACAATTCTGCATGGTCCTACATATCCACTTGGCTGATGGGAAACTGTTGTTGAACGCCAATAGAGTTCCAGAAACAAATCTAGCATTTTTCTAGCTTCAACACGGCAAATGGCAAAATCTCACAACCCTTCAACCTTAGACATCTTATATAGATGGGAAGACACCATGATTACTGTTGATCTTTCCATATTCATCCTTTTTTTAAGTGTCAATCTGCATTCTCAATCATTAACTAATCCCATCCTAACAACAAAAACAACACGTCACCTTGTTCTTTCAAAACAAAAAAACACAAAATTCTTGGACATCCCTCATCCCTCATCCCCATCCCCCATCCCCACCCGCTCCGCAGGAGCTGGTTGAGCTGTGGCCCAGCGTCGCCACGCAGCTCTCGGAGCGTCTGGCGACGCAGCTCTCGGTGCTGCAGCAGCGCATGGCCAGCGCCTGTGCGGCGGCCAGCGCCGAGGATCAGGAAGCCAAGTTGAAGGCGGGTCGGCCATGGGTCAAGCGGTGTTTCCAACAGTTCGAATGGAAAATGCTGGGAATATCTCACAGGTTTGCTGAGCAACCCATTATAGGTAAATGATAGCCACAAGGATCACAAGGGGGGGCAAATTTCATTTTATCTCTATATTTACCGAACAGAGCTGTTAAAAATAGCCTGGTTCATTGGTTATAGTTATAGGGACTTATACTGGGTTATTGGGGATAATGAAGTAACCAGTAGTAGGGAAGCCGTGTTCAACCAACTAGCTTAGTAATGGGACTATACAAGAAGATACTTGGGATAGATACGTTGATGAATGATTATTGCATAAAAATGATAACTTCAACCAACAAATCAATAAATGGGGGAGCTACCAACAGCTATGCATTTACCAAGAGAGTCAAACGGTTCATTTTACCAAGGATAGATGACAATCCACAATTATATATACCAGTGATCAATTGAGTCATGGGGATATTCTGGGAGTATGTATTTGTATATATAAGGGAAGATACTTGGGATACATCAGTACACCAAGTGATTAAATGATGATACAAGATTATCAGAACCAACAGATCATGAAATGGGAATATAACACGGGTGCATAACAAGACACTTCGGATACTGCACATATCTTTGATATAGTATGAGGTGTTTTTGGAATTACTGAACATCATGCTATTGGATTATTGATTTAGAATGACAGCAGAACGGCCAACCCAAAACGGATGATGTTTGACTTTGGGATCCAGGTATCATTGGTTACACCAGCAGAGTTTAAAATGAACAAACTCTGGGAGTGACAAGGAAACCACCGGATTATATAAAAGCAGATGTTCTTTGAAGAAGAAGAGCTGGGTTTGAATCCGACAAATTTGGATTTGGATGGATTTGGAACATAGCTATATAAAATCTTATGTGTCGGATACAATGGGGCTTAGAACTGAGGAAGAAAGTGCCGGGGAAGCTGAGGATTCTATGTAATTTGTTTTGGTGTAATCAAACATAATCAAACATGTCAATGAAATGGAACAGCTTCTATTTATAGATGATTGTTCCCGTAAAAAAAATACAAATAAAACAACATGACAAAAAACAACTTCCACTTATACAGAATTGTCAATCGCCATGTTTGATCACCAGAAGGTTTTTTTTTTAAATATAAAGGTATTCTTGTTTAATGGACTAAACTCAGTGGAATGAAACGATTTTTCATTATCTTAGTTTGTTGAGGATACGGGGTGACAAGAAAAACTTGTGGACCGAGCCTACTCGGCAATCATCCAGGAATTACAAATTCAAAGATTTAACTGGTTTTTCATTATTGCTAACCTTAGCAAATCCTCTGATTTTTTTTTATTTATCACTTTTATCTATAACTAATTTCCTTGGCTGTTGGGTTAGCTACTTGCATCTATTTTTTAGGATGAAACAATAGAGGAGGGCAATAGTAACGTGTAATAGTCATAGTTGTCCCCATTCATGTGATATATCCCCGAAATCAACCTGGTATATTCATAACCATCATAACCCAATTAAAAGGTGTGTATTTACACTTTAGGACTTTAGGATGACTATATACCATCCTGTAAAATAAGATAGATGTGGAACATCCACCGTTTGTAGATCATTAT
>CAMXCT020003477.1:15000-22500 GCA_947184155.2 Cladocopium goreaui
CATACATACATACATACATACATACATACATACATACACACAAGGTGGTGCCCCGCAGTTATAAGTTGGTTTATAATCCCATTAACTATAGATATATCACCTATAAACCATAGTTATTGGAGTTATAAACCAACTTAGCTATCTAGGGGGCACCACCTTGCATACATACATACATACATACATACATACATACATACATACATACATACATACATACATACATACATACATACATACATACATACATACATACATACATACATATGTACATCCTTACTTGTGCTGGTTAACCAATGCATGTTCCCATGGTTCTTCATTATTTTCCCATCAAACTTGCGATTTTAGGGGTGTACCCCATATTCAGACGTATAAAACCCAAAACACATCAAAATATCATATCCATCAAATATCATCATTTGTGTTGGTTAAACTGTAGAACCACGATTTTTTTGAAAATATCGTATTGGTGCTTGTATATCTCATGATTTACGATTATATTGCATTACTATACTAATTTGTACATTCCCATGTTTCCATTGGAAAAATTCAGGGAAAATCAGAAATGGCCAAAACCGCGGCGCCGAGGAAACTTGCGGCTCTACTGGCAGGCCTTGGGCTCCAGTGCAGAGCAGTTACACCAGCGCCTGGGAGCGATGTGCTACTTGGATCCTACTTGGCGTTCTTTGGTGCTTTAGGCGGCTGAAGGGGATGTGTATATATATATATACATACATACCTACCTACCTACATACATACATACGTACATACATACGTATGTGGATTATTGGAAAGTGGGTAGGAACCCTTCATCTTCCACAGAGTTATTCTTGGAAAGTCTTACGAAAGTCATGAATGTCACTATCGCGTTTGCACCAAGTTCTCCGGAATCCGCAGCTCCACCTTGTGAGGTGACTTGATGCGCTCGCGCATCACCAGCTCTTACGAACAAAATCCCGAGAAGCGCCCGAACCTCTTGAAATTTTCGGCGGCCTTTGATGCTGTACCTCGGATGGGGAGACAGCATGGGGGGACCCTCCAGCTGCTGAATTCCCTGGTATATCAGGCCACAATGGGGGAATTCACGACAAGAGGAATCTTAGAGTGCCAAGAGGTTGCCAAAGAAATCATGCAATTTCGGTGATTTATCAACAATTCAGATTACTTTAGTGAGATTTTGGGGACTCTTTGCTCCAATCATCATCTGACTCTTCTAGCTTGAGCTGAGCTTCTGTGAAAGGAGTCACCGCTTGTTTGAGGAGTTGGTTGCGCGACAGAAAACCCGTTCCGTTGGACGTGGCAGACGTGGCATGCTTTTCCACAGGAACATGTACAGGCAAAAACCACAAGGCTTCATGGTTTCCTCCATTTCACCAAGGCGGTGGTTTTCGCTGGATCTAAGTCACTACCCAACTCGTAGCCGATTCCAAGCGGGATCATCCGGTGGATCAAGAACCTTCAGATAAAATCCACAGAGAATCCATGAAAATCCCAATGGTTCAGCTTTACCTTTGGGTGAATTGTGAAGTATGATATTGTTGTCACTGAAAACTGACGGATCAAATTCAAATGAGTCACTTATCGGTTTCAGGGTTCACAAACAATCACCATTCCAACCTTAAGAACTAGCCTTTCACATACTGGTATTTATATATTTATCATAGATCATCATATATCCCATCATATCCTCACTAGCTAATACATATTATATATATATATATATTAATAAGAAAAATAAATAATAAATATAATATGATATATATTATATATTATATATTATATTATATATTATATATTATATATTATATATTATATATTATATTATATTATATTATACTATATTATATTATATTATATTATATCATATTATATCATATTATACCATATTATATCATATTATATAATATAATATTATAATATATTATATTATATCATATTATATTATATATATATATTATATATATTATATATATATATTTACATTCACACCATCTGGGTTGGTTATCCCACTCTTCATGGACCAGATATCAAGCCAACGATGCTTACAACGATGCGCCGCGTTGAGGCCATCAAGGACTTGGAGGGCGCCGGCGAGGCGAACTTGGCGGAGCGTCTCAAAGAGATGGACGGATGAGTCGGGCCCGCGACGTGAAGCGAAACTGGAAAGCCAGGTAAAGACAGACCATTTACAGGGGAAACTGGGGAAACCAAGTTTTTTGTTGATTTTTGATGGCCTCAAAAACTATTTGATTCATTTGATGTTCGAATGTGCGTTATGTCACCAATTTGGAGGGTCCAAAATTGGGACGGCGTCCCGCCGAAGGCGGGTCGTTGTTTGAAACAACGCTTGGACGAGGGGAAAAAAGGGGCGAGATCCGATGGATCCGGTCCCACGGGTCATGGGAGTACCCCAATAGCTGGGTGTTTTTTGTGGAAAATCCGAGTCATAGATAGATGATTTGGGGGTACCCCCATGACTTAGGACACCTCCAAATATGATAAGGACATAGACTGCATATGGTTGGGCTCTGTTGAACTTTATCCTATGACTGAGCATGTCAGACAGACATGTTCTGGTTCTGGTTTCAGATGGGCTCACACCTTCCAAAGTTTGGAATTATTCCCTCACAAAACTGACCTATGCTTAGTAAATGTGATGAGTTCGGTGACCAAGCAACATATTCAACGACCGTGCAACCAGAGTCAGGGGGCTCCTGTCCACACAGTGGATTCCCAAACAGCAGGGCAGGGCCGTTTTTCTCCGTAAGTCATAGACTGGTAGGGAAAAGCAAGTGACCAGCCGATATTTTCCCAAAACTTTGAGGAATAATCATTCAATCACATGACCAACCAGACCAACCATATTTCCAAGAGTCATCAGCCAAGCTCCTAGCAGGTTCGCATGCGACGGCCAGACTATGAACATGATGCTGGATGGATTGAGAGCCAGGTGCTCCTGCCGCAGGGCACCTTGCACCTTTCGAGCAGATGGATTTCATGGGCACGTGGGACATGACATAGCTGGGCAAATTATGATTATCTGGCCAACCGAGCTCCAATATATGGTGGTATTGAGTTGAGTACACGAAGACAGCCCTGAATTGTTCTGCCCGCCTGTTTTTTTTTTGGCTCAAACCTGAAGATCCGGGAAGCTACCAATCTGGTTTGGTTAGTATCAAACATCCAATGTTTTGGGTGCATTTTTTTGGTTTATAAAAGAACATACCGATAAGGGTGTGTTTGAGAACGGGCTGTACTCCACTGGTACCTTCAGATATTTCGATCATGGCTGATTGCCATTGGGCTCCAGGGATCTCGAAATGTTGTCACAGGTGAATGGAAGAAAATGTGTTATATAATGTTATATATATATATATCAGATATTGATATTATTATTAGATGTTATTAGTAATTAGAATGTTCTTAGTCTATCCTGATCTGATGATATAAATGCTAATGTATCTGTAGCATCGCACAAGTGAATTGTGAACCTGTTGTCACAAATTAATGGAAGAACAGTGAGCAGTCACACTCATGGACACAGTATGACTGCCATATCATTTATATAACTCTTCCATCGTTTGACAAAGAACAGGTAAACATGCATAGTTTGCAGTCCTTCATTCAGATCCAACAGAAACTATCCCAGCTAAAAGCTGATTTGTTCCGTGTAGTTTCAATCGACTAGATGGATACGTTAGTGCATTTTTTCTATTATATATATATATATATCAAATGAAATGTATATATATATACATTAATATGAACCTAAGCAGCTACTTTGTTTTTTGTGCCGGGTATCTAAGGGTGGCCATGATATCAGGCATTCAATGTCTCATTTCTCGTTGATTCACCACAATCAGCATGACCGGCATGACCAGCATGGACATGGAGGGCCAGCTAAGACGCCTGCGGAAAACTGTGGAGGAGCAGGGCTCTGAACTGGCCAGGCAGCAACGCGGAACCCGCGTGGGTAACGGGTCACTGGACTGGCGGGAACCACGCAGATGTCAACAGCAATAGCTGCTACTGTAGCTTCAATCATTTTCTTTATCTCCTTGGTGGTTTCATGTCTTCATATAATGTTCAATAGAAATTGCATGAAATTGCCATGAATTGCATGATGATCCCCAATGACCACTGCGGCAGTAATATGTTTTGAAGGCAGGTTCCATCCATGGCGATCCCCACGTGGAAATTTCAATGAGCCAACTGAGCCAACCAGAAGAAATTGTAAAATCACCAGAAGAGATTGTATAATCATAATCACCAATTGTATGTGCAATAATTGTGAAGCTTCATTATTTGAGAAGCTTCAGGAGCCGACACTTCTCTATCCTGCTCGGGGTATATATCCAAGAACACCCACGAATGTGGTGGGTGTGTGGTAACCGGTCAGCGGTAAACTCAATTATGAACTATCCCCACAACGTACCATAAATGGGATAAATAAACCATCACCAGTTTAAATGGTTGTTGTTTATGGGTGTTTATGGCACTGGGTTTACCACATTATCTTTCATCACAGCCACAATTTCAACGTTCCGCACGACATGTCTCTTCACGAAGTAGCGAGCCGTTCCCACAAGAGAGCAATCACCAGAAAACAATGTACAAAGAGATACACAGAGTTTCCAAGGACCAAGTAGATTTACATACACACACTCTATATAACCTATATATATTTATATATGTAATAAATATATATATATATATGTAATAAATATATATATATATGTAATAAATATATATATATATGTAATAAATATATATACAGTATATATATATAATATATAATATTATAATATATATGTTTAAATATACATCAAGCTTTACCGACTTATTAACCACCTCTAACGACTTATGAACTGTCGATGCGGGGGTCACCGGAGTGGTTTCAATCTCCGGCCACCTGGCCAGGCTCACCTCGGAACTCGGCCAGCAGAGTCGCCTCATGACTCTTGCTTCGAAGTGAGGGCTATCCGATAGACCACGCTGAAGGCAAACCGGGATATGACATGATGAAACTGGATATGAAATGATGAAAAAAGTATACCATGACGCCTCCCAGCCATTTCAAGTTGCTTTTAGCTTGTTTGGGGATGATGGAAATGTGTACGATTTTATACATAGCCACTATAGAATCTCTAGAAGTCAAACTATATGGATGTTGTGGATGGCTTAGACCATCTTACAATTCAAAATGCAAGATCAGCGGCTTCCAGGATTTTGATTTTGACTGCGCCAGGCAAAGCAAAACGGTTGGATTGCACGGTAACAGAAACATGTTGGGTCAATGTTCATTTTGTGCCCCAAAGACTCTGTTGGTTGATGATTCTATGGGTTATACTACCCAAGACATATGGGATTATCATCATCCATGTCATCCATGATGAGAATCCCTGTCAATCAGCAGAATGGATCAATCCATTCTGTTTTAGGACCCAAGAACTTCAGAAAACGATCCAAGAACCATCAGATTCTAAAGGTCCGAGTCCTGTGACTTTCCTAAATCAGGTCACGCAACCGACGTGCTATACGAAGCCAGAGATCATTAAGATGAGTCAAGTCGCCTATGATATTCCATATATGTTTGGGAGAACATTCATCCATAAAACCTATGGTGATGTGAAATCCAAGGTACCGGGGGAATCCGGGGTACAAAAAAGCCATAAGTGGCCTAAGGCTACTAAGGAAGGGTTTCGAGTTGTTGATCTTGAGTACAAGAACTTCTCCAAGAACTGGATCTCTTTCAGACTTCTGCCAGAAATGGTGCCTTGGTCGCCAAGGAAGCTCTTTGACGAAACTTTGCAGCAAACTTCGCAGCAAAACTTCACCTTGGAACATCGGCTCTCAAGTGCCTTGGTGGACACACCGGAGGATCACCGGGATCTGAACATTTCCGACGTCATTCAGGGAGAACTGCAAATAACTAGGCTACATTCCGACATCAAAACTTATTAAACGTTGATAAACATTGATAAACTAATTTAAACCATATATATAAACCACGTATAAACCATTAATATCAACCATTAATATAAACCATTAATATATATATATATATATACATAAACCAATATAAATCAGTATATATAGCCCATATAAACCCAATATAATTCTGATTATCCATGTTTTCCTCATCCTTTGGTGACACCTTTCGCAGCCTTTCCCGTCCCGTCGTCAGACCTGGAGCACGAGCGCGAGACGGGCAGCCGCTCCACTCGCAACGCCTTCGAATCTCTTGGGGCCCGCGTCACGGAGCTAGGCCGGGCGGAGCCGGGATTGAGCCCCTCTGGATTTCAACCAAAGAATGATACCGTCTGGGTAGTTGAACCAACAGCGAAATGGTGATTTTGATGATATTTGATGTGATGTCATGTTGTTTTTTAATATATGATGATAATGATATAATGGTGATTGAAAGCAACCAACAAATGGGTAAATTTAACCAACCAAACAATGGTGATTTAATCAAGAAACATATTGATATAATCAAGAAACACGTGTTCAGTTGATTTACCCAAGAAACACAGGTGATTTAATTAATCAACAAAAAATGTGATTTGATGTGATGTAATGAGTTTAAAGTGATCGACCATCAAAAATCCAACATGACATGCTGTGACATGAGGACTGGGGAGACACTTGCAACATTGACGTATGGTTTCAACAAGCGCATAAATACTTTTATTTTGAAAACCATCTGAAATTTGCTGTGTTTTCGACCAACAAGTTCCCTCTCTGTCCAGGACGCAATATTTGGGCGAACAAAAAAAGTTCATCCTTCAGCGATAGTCTCATGTCGCAGGAGTCGAAGTGGCTGAACTGCCAACGCTGAAAGAAATACAGGCAAGGGGGTCATATCGGGCATTTCCCTTAGCTCTGATGGTTTACTAACCAACATAGCCATGATAGCAACCTGAAATGAAGGGAATCCAGGATCGGGCACATCAAGTTGGGCTACATGTCTTTCCAGGTAAGATGTTTCTTTACAGATCCATGCTCAATCTTTCAGTGTAGTTTTCATGCTACTGTGCCGCAGGGATAGCAACCTTGCACCCCAAAATCACTAAAATCATGATGAAACCAGGCCTGCGGATACACGTATGGTATGCATGTGTGTATATGTACAGCTTGCATTTTATTTCACATGTGTATTTAATAAGTCTATACCATAATGATTGCCGATGTTAGCCCACTGCAATCCATTACACATGATTTTCTATTCGATATGTTTTTTTGAGTTCCATGTTAAATTTACGAAGTGTATTTCCCACTATCATAGTGTAGGTATGCCTTAAAATTGCATGTTATCTCATTTCATGCCCCTATATCCCTTGGTTTATTTCGTTTCCCTATTATATACCCACTAAATACCAGTCATATTTTATCCCATATCCCACCCCATGAAACTCCGCTGCTATGACTATGAAGATTGGATATAATGATTTGAATGTACTATTGCGATATATCGCGATATATTGCAATATATTGCGATAT